>JAODAL010002890.1:0-87500 GCA_025379985.1 Phyllomedusa bahiana
GGGTTTTTATAATCAACAAGAGAAGGAGACAGTAGGTGAGGGTAGAAGCTTCGCGTATGGGAGTGTAATGGCAGCAGAGTAGTTGGACGCTTTTCAGTTAGTTTTTAAGGTTTCCTAATGGAGAGGCTTGTAGGTTGGGGTTGTGCACAACATACAGCTCATCAAATGATTACGGGCAGCCCACGAAGGGGTAAGGCTGGTATAACCTCTGCCCCAGAATGGGCAATATAGTTGCAGTAATTCCAACAAAAGCTGGTGAGGGCATGCACTAGTAATTGTGTTCACCTCAAAAACATTTCTTGAATCTGCTTTAACCTTAAATGGAGGGAGCACGAGGTGGTAAGTGGTGCACAACAGAACCTAATGACTTACAGTAGCATCAGTCTATGTCATGTTGTGGCGTTTGCCAAATCTTACAGAATTTGCAATGGGGACTCAGAAAGGAGCCTTGAAGGAGAATGTGAACAGAACTTTAATCATTTTAACGAGGAATTGTAAGCTCCATTTTAGTAAGTACTTGAATTAGTCATTAAACAACAATAATGTAGCATCTTTTCTTAAAGGGGTTGTCTCACTACATCGATTCATCTTACCTCAGTTCTATTTTCTCAGTTTCATTTTTGAATTCAGTGTTTACTAACTTCTAATGGCCTGCAGCGACGAGCTGCTGAGGACACCAGGTCTGTAGCTAAAGCGACCAGCACAGGCAGCCAATCAGGAGAGATCGAACAGGTCTGTAGCTATAGCGACCAGCAATGGCAGCCTATCAGGAGAGATCTTTAAAGGGGTTGTCTCACTACAAGGATTGCTTTTTATGTTAATGATCTTGCAAAAACAAGTCTCTTTGCAGTATGTGTCCACTAACAGTGTCCTACCTATTCCTAGATATCCCCTCTTGTATGGGCTACATCAGCTCCTCAGGTCGCCATAGGTACAGACCTGTTCGATCTTTTCTGATAGGCTGCCAGCACTGGTTGCTATAGCTACATACCTAGTGTCCTCAGCAGTTCGTCACTGCAGGCCAGTAGTAGCCAGTAAACACGCCCGTGAATTCAAACATGAAACCCAGAAAACAGGAGGTAAGATGAACTGATGTAGTGAACAAACCCCTTTAACTTAATCAATCCTTGTAGTGAGACAACCTCCTTACAACTTTGCATTTTGTTACTCTTCTGTTTTCCTCCTGGAAAGGTATTGAATAAACTGAAAGCTAGCTGTTACTATTCTCCCAGTTAATACAACCTGTGTTCTTACAAAGTGTAAGAATGGACTGTGCCAGACTGTGGGTACAGGACTCATTGGGAATAGTAAAACTCATATTCGTACATCTGAGAATGAACACATTGCAGACTCTTGAGGTAGACAGTAGAGATATCAGGTCCAGTATCCGCAGGTGTAAGGCTGACTAGTGACCGCCGTGTTATAGAGGGATCTCAAAAGCTACTCCACCCTAGGAACATATGTCAAGTTTATGATGGACCAGCAGAAGAACTAGGTGTACACACATGTGAATGCATACCCGTCCATAAAATATGCACAAACATGCAGACTCCTGGAGCCAGGACCATACAGCGGGCACATGGGGTTTCGGCACCACTGTTACAGATTGCGTTCTTCAAAGTCATGGCAGCTCACAAGTCATTTTAAGCTTCAAAATGTTATAAAAGAAAGGAGAAAATGTCATTTTACAGACATATTAATTACTAAAAGAAATGGTTCGCGTGCAGCTACAAATGAAAATCATAACTCATTCAAGATTTAATTAGGGAGCAGTCTGGGAAATAATTACTGAAAGAGAATGCCTAAGAAGAACGTCAATTACTCCAGGCCACAAAGGCTGGATCCAACACCGAGGCCATAACCCTTCCCTAGTGTAAATCGTGTATTTCACTTTTCTTCCCCTTTGTGACACTATATGTTAGATCTATAAGACGGCTCATGTTCTATAATAGTGTTATCTCTTTAGCTACTTTACTAGTCTACAATGTAGGAAAATCCAATACTTTTCTTTCTTCATGTTTGGTACCATCTTGTGACTTCTTAGTTATTCTGCAATTTCTGAAGATATGCGAAACGCGTCACTGAGTAGAATTGCATGTTGATGACTTTTGTTACCAAGAAAAAAAGGGAGGAAAGTACTAACTCCTCCGCATATTATTTATCTATCTCCGTAACAATTTGGTTCTAGATAGGAGCCACCCTTCTCATCCATTTGGTAATGCACCATGCAGTCCTAGCCTTAAAGGGGTTGTCTCACTACAAGAATTGCTTTTTATGTTAAAGATCTTGAAAAACCAAGTCTCTTTGCAATATGTGTCCATTAACAGTGTCCTACCTATTCCTAGATATCCCCTCTTGTATGGGCGTCATCAGCTCCTCGGGTTGCTATAGCTACAGACCTGGTGGATCTCTCCTGATAGGCTGCCAGCACTGGTCACTATAGCTAGAGACCGGGTGTCCACAGCAGCTCCTCAGCCCAGGCCAGTAGAAGCCAGTACAATCAGTAAACATGCCCCTGAATTCAAAAATGAAGCGGAGAAACAGTACTGAGGTTTGATGAATCGAAGTGAGACACCCCTTTAAAAGGGTGTTTCCACCATAGACTTTCATGACATATTGATAGGATATGCGATTAAAGTCTGATACAGGTGCAGGTCCCACCTCTGAGAAAGCCAATCTTGCTTGTGTCCAGCTCTCCATTCTGTTCTATGGGAGATACGGTACAGCTGAACACACTGCTCACCTGTAAAGGGACCTTCCATTGGACAGAATGGGCCTGTAACTCCGTATCAGACAGAATTCGGAGTCATAACTTTCAGGCCTGTTCCCAAGAAAGATGTGGGTCCCAGAGGTTGGACCTGCACCTATCAGACTTTGATGGTATATCGCTAGTCTATAAACTACACATACAGAGCAAATAAATGTGCAAGGGTACATCCGACACCTGCTACCTTATGCACAAAATTCCCCTTGCCCCTTTAAATCTGCCATATTCCCCTTGTGATAAAACACTGCAGACAGCTGGGTTGTGGACACCTCCAGACATCAGCTTTGCCTTCCACTCAAGTGATAATTAAATTAGACTGCAGATGACATACAAGAGCCTAAACAGAGAGAATAGCGGGGCCTTAATGTACTGTTAGGAGATAAATTACAATGCGGTATGAGGACTGTCAAAAACGGCCTGCGGCGCTGTTGTGGGGGACGGCTTTTATTTTCTATAGAAAGTATGAACAAAGCCAGGTGTATGTGCTACACGTCACCATCTAGTAAATAATTCAGGGTCCAGTGTGGGAGAGAGGATGCCGCTTTACAAGATCCCTGGTGCTGAAGCAACCACAATGATCGCAATTAAGGGAAACTTCTTTATGTGCTGGTTTTGCCAGCCAGTATACAATAATCTGATTGGTGCTGTGTGTGTCACATTATTATGACCAGCAGCAGCACGGCTGGGAGTGACTCCGTAAGGTCCAACGATTGTTCTCCGGTATCTGGAGCCGACTGCATCTCACAGCTTAAAAAACTGACAGATGAGAGCCAGAATCCTTGCCGGTTCATAGGTGATCAAATACTTATTTCATGCAATAAAATGCAAATTCATTATTTAACCCCTTAAGCCGTACGCCTGAAAAGTAGTTAATGACCAGAACATTTTTTTCGTTTTTGCCTCCTTGCGTTTCAGTAGTTGTAGCTTTTTTATTTTTTTCAATGACGCAGTTGGCTGAGGCCTCGTTTAATTCGAGACGAGTTGTACTTTATGGGGGAATAGTTTAAATTCACTTATAAATAATTGCAGAATTTTTTTTATACATTTTTTTCAAGTTTTTTTAAAAAAATTTTTTACACCATTCACATTTCACACTTAATAACTTGTTAGATTAATTCTACAGGTTATTACGGTCGTGTGGATACCTAATATGTGAAGGTGTTTTTTTTGTGTGTGTAATGTATGCACAATTATTTTTTATTAAATATTTATTTTTATTTTTTTTATTTTTTCTATACTTTTTATTTACTTTTTTTTAAAAAAATCCCATGAAGGGAGAACAGTTTTACTTTAAAAAAAAAAAACAAAAAACAAAAACCACACTTGGTAATGTATTAGCATATTGATATATGCTAATACATTGTAATCTGTGTCAGCCTGACACAGGCAGTGATCAGAACAGCACACAGTCTGCCCTGATCACTGGCTTGTTACACAGACAGCCCTGGGGCTACTCTGGGTCCCCAGAGCTGACTGTGCAGCCGTTCCCCGGGCTCGGTCGGGTCACCGGGTGATTGTGCTGCGGTGATGAACTGCGGCAATCAAAGGATTAAAGCAGCGGGGAGCGGACGTCCCCACGCTCCCCGGTGCTTGCAGGAGCTGCGCTGGGATCAGGGCTGTGTAGTACAGCCCCGCCTGGCGCCGCAAACTCCGATGTCTGCAGCGACGCCAAAAGAAGTCACAAGACAGTGGACGGTTGTTAAGGAGTTAAAAATCATACAAAGTGATTTTCTGGATTTTTTTTTAGATTCTGTCTCACAGTTGAAATGTACCTTCGATAAAAATGACAGACCTCTCCATTCTTTGTAGGTGGGAAAACTTGCAAAATCGCAAGTGTCTCAAATACTTATTTTCTCCACGGTATTGTTGCATTGCTTATTGTAACCTTTTATATTTATACATGGCATTCAATCTATGAGTGGTAGGGTGACAATCACCATGTGCATGCTAGGAATGTACCAATTATTAGTCCTAAATATTTTTATCATGTAACAAAATGTTAATGAATTATTAAAAAAATCATACAAATGTGATTTCCTGGATTTATTTTTAGATTCTCTCTCACAGTTGAAGTGAACCTACAATAAAAATTACAGACCTCTCCATTCTTTGTAGGTGGGAAAAGCTGCAAAATTGTCAGTGCATCAAATACTTATTTTCCCCACTGTATACGGCCTCCTGTGCCTGCTCTCTAAATGCAATGAACTCTGTATGGGTTTGCACTCCATACAGTCCGGCATGGGTATGTGCAGATGATCACACATTTCACGCTGTTCTTCACAAAAGCTTTCTGTCTACCATTTGACTAATAAGCGGCAAACTTTACTTCCTGTAAACACATTAGGGATCTACCGTTACCTTTCTACTATTCATCTTCTAGGTCTGCTCATTAGGATTAAGGTGCCTATACACATTACAGGTATACTAGCCTAGTGGGGTATACAGCTTACACAACAGTCTGGATCTAGCAGATGTTAATTTTGGCTGACAGGCTATAATCTTGTATCCACTTGCAGAATGTGAACCAATTTTTAAAAGCTCACACTTGTTAATCATTGCTATAACAAAAGCCAGAGTGATCATGGACCAGAATATACAGCAGGTGATATGCAAACTGTGTGACTCTCCTGTCTGTAAGGCTTCGTTCACACAGCTTATTCTGGGACTGATTGGAGCCGTACTGCGCGCCGTATTTGCGCTGCAGTACAGCTCCAATCCCTCCCAGTATCTACGGTAATCCACAATTCTCATAGAGAACTATGGATTACGTCTCCTCCCCGCTCGGCGAATATGCTGAGGGGGGAGAAAGTGACATGCACATTATTTACGGCGTGTATGCGCCATGAATAATGAATGTCTATGGGGCCAGCGAGCTGCCGGCCCCCCGCCCCCGCTGCACGGCTGCCGGCGTAATTGCGGGGCGAAATCCGTCTCCGCAATTACGCCGGCAATAAGCCGTGTGAACATTGCCTAAGCCCCATAGCCATCTGTGAGTTCCAATCTGGTTCACAAGTCTGAAGCAAAATGCAGAGGGTTACTGACTTGGACTGTCAGAGACCTTAATTTTGGGAACTGGGCACTACAATTTATATATATCTGCTAGACATTGAACCAATTATCGAGAGCAAATGGTAAAAGAACTATTTTTTCAGAGCTCCAATTTAAAATAATCCGACCTAGTAACACACTCATCGTAACCTCTTAAAGGGAACCTGTCACATAGGTTGTACCCCCCTTCCTGAGGACAGCACAAGCTAGTGTCAGACCTGCTGTTTCCAGCGCTGTGTCCCTTATTCTGTAAGATGCTGGAGTTTTAGAGTATTTAATGCTCAAATCTTATTCATGAGCAGGTGTTAGCCCTGCCCACCAAAGGCTAGCCCGGCCCACTGAGTTATTCACATGTTTCTACCTATTCAAAGTAATAGGTTTATCAGTTGAGGTGGACAGGGCTAGCCTCAGGTGGGCGGAGCATGAAAGAACGGACTCTTTTCATGACTTTTCTGGCTGAAAACTGCAGATTTGAGCACTAAATACTAAAACTGCAGCATCTTACAGAATAAGGGGCACAGCGCTGGAAACAGCAGGTCCGACACTAGCTTGTGCTGTTCTAAGCAAGGGGGGTATAACCTATGTGACAGGTTCTCTTTAATAAACTGGAACTGTGGCCAAATGTACAAACCTACAGCAGTGAAAATTGTATCCAGTGCTAGCTCCAAATCAATACTATATGCTGAGGGACAGGATGATGATCGCACAAAAAATAGGGCAGAAAAATCAGAGGAAAGAGGAGACAGAAATTGTCGTACAACTATAATCAGTGAAAATATAAACATGAATCTTTATTAGGGACAAAAAAACACCAGAAAAGAAAAAATAAGAACAATTAGAAAGCAAACATCTGAAATCTATCACACGGACTGTAGAAAATAATGTAACAGACCTCATCCCGGCAAAGTATAATGTCACAAAAAAATATAAAGTGTCAAAAATAGTGCAATAGCAATGGCACAGAATGCCACAAATAGTGCAGACACCAAATCAAAAAGTGCCACAAATGGTTAATTAGGTTTGGTTAGTTATCATCCAACTTAAATGAGCTTCTATATATTTTTACTGGGTATTGGATTATATCTATGGTGTATTATTGTGTCTGCACTATTTTTGAATATACAGGCAATTCCCGGGTTATAAATGGGATTTATTAAATGTAACTCCAGCACAAAACATTTTATTCTTTTTTTTTTAGTTTTGGACAGTGCAGGGAAGGGTTTTTACATTTGTTCTGCTGTCTGTGCCCCATATTTTTTGTGCTGCTGTGGCATGCTGGAACTTGCTGTTCTACAGCTACTATCTGCTATGGAACTACAAGCGCCAGCATGCCCCATAAGTCTCCGTTTGTAACTAGGGGACAGATGTAGGTCTGAACGGTGTAAATCGGGGACTGCGTGTGCGTGCATGTATGTATGTGTATATCTATCTTATATATATATAATTATATATATATATTTTATATATATATATAATATATATATATATATTACACACACACACACACACATATATATATATATGTATATATATATTTAATATATATATGTGTGTGTGTATATATATATATTTGTTAGTAGTCTAATGTTGTACCGTGTTAGCCATAGAAAGTAGTAGAAGAGTGAAGAAATCAGGCGATACCTTTTAGAGGCTAACTGAGTATATTTGATGGTGAGCACCAAGATAGTGAGCACAAAAATGCTGGCCCATGCCCTCGTCATCTCACGCCTAGACTACTGCAACATCCTTCTCTGTGGCCTCCCAGCTAGCACCCTCGCTCCCCTCCAATCCATCCTTAACTCTGCTGCCCGTCTGATTCACCTCTCTCCTCGCTACTCCTCTGCCTCTCCCCTCTGCCGATCCCTTCACTGGCTTCCCATTGCCCAACGAATCCAGTTCAAGTTAGTAACCTTGACCTACAAGGCTCTCCATAACCTCTCTCCTCCATACATATCTGCCTTAATCTCCAGATATCTCCCCTCCCGCAATCTCCGCTCCTCACAGGACCTTCTCCTCTGCTCTCCCCTTATCACCTCCTCACACAACCGTCTCCAAGACTTCTCCTGTGCTTCCCCCACACTCTGGAACTCACTACCCCAACACCTCAGACTCTCCCCCACTCTCACCAGCCTCAAAAGCAACCTGAAAACCCATCTCTTCAGGATTGCCTATAACCAACAATAACCCCACCACCGGTACACCGGCCCACAAACATGTCTGCCCCTCACCTTCTGTCTCTTCCCACCTTCCTTTTAGAGTGTAAGCCCTCATGGGCAGGGACCTCTCTCCTCTGTACCAGTTGTTAGTTATTAATTTGTCACCTTTGTACTTGTTTGACCTATGTTATGTATGAAACCTGAATGTACAGCGCCCTGGAACCAAGGGCGCTCAAAAATAAATCAAAAATAAATAATAATAATGTCTGAAGAAGGGAGCTAGTCCTCTCGAAAGCTCACTATCAAATATACTCAGCCTCTAAAAGGTATCGCCTGATTTCTTCACTCTTCTACTATATATATTTGCGACATTCTACTTTGCAGGGATTAGGTCTGTTACATTACTTTCTACAGACCTTGTGATATATTTCAGCTTTTCTTTTCTGGTGTTTTTTATCCCTAATAAAGCTTCAGGTTTAGATTTTCATTAATCATAGTTGTGCGACACTTTCGGTCTCCTCTTTCCTCTGGTTTGCCTCTACTATATGCTTTATGACACAGAGGCAGCATCTGTTTAATTATTTATTGTGGTTCCCGTCATTTTTCATTTCTGTTCTTTGTTTTTGGGAAGGTCGAGGTGTCTCCTCACAAAAATAGGACAATGTGCTGAAGCCTTGCCTGTGAATTTACATTATTTCTGCACCATGTGCATAGATTTTAGTAGACCCCATTTACATGCAAGGGGTAATCTGCAAGTAATTAAACATGCTACGCAATACCCTAAAAGAGATGCACAGAACATCCTGCTAAAATATAGCAAACTAGTGGTGACTGGAGCTTTCCATATTATAGCTCTATACTGATATGGGTGGGACAATACAGTGTAGTCTACCTACTGCTACCAAAAGGCTCTGTTCACACTGATGTCCATTGTGGCTTTAATTTCCAATGGATTCATGTCAGATTTGTATTTTGTTTTATCTACAATGGCTTATAATGGTGTCTGTAGGAATTCTATCCATTTTTTGCAGCACGCAATGCTCTTCGGACCATGAAAAAAATAACTAAATATTTTTCAAAATTATGATAATCTTCCTTAAACGACCTTTTAAAGTTGTTTTCCAAAGACAGAGTTATCATGATGAGTTTTAGGGATCCCTAATAATCCCATGTGAATGTGTATACATCACTGTGCGGAGCTGTTCACTTGTGAATGAATGGGATGTGACCGCTGCTGAGAATCAGAGGCTGCAGCAGTGACGTCCCTGTTGGGTAATGACGGCTTGTCAACGAAGACCTGGAGTTGTTCCTTTCATTTTCTTATGGTGTTGACATCCCCTTTAACTTTGGCTGAATCTAACAATTTTGGTAGGACTGGTCCCTTTTCTAATGTGTATGGATCTGTCGCGACTATTCAGACAGCATCTGTCAGGCTTATTCTAAAGGAAGAGAAGTCAGATGTGTCTTGTCACATTGAGAAGACATGCATGTTCATAAAAGTTGAGTATGCATATGCAGTAAAAAACCCCCCAAAAAAAACACACAACACACTAAGTGAAACACATATAACCCGGGATGATGAAAAAATGATGTCAAAATGTATTGGATAACTCCAAAATTACTACAAAAAAACAAAAAATGAATCCCAACACAAAAAATACAAAAAATATTTAATTTCAACATGCTAAAAAATAATCAAACTCAAAATAATGCACTTATAAAAAAAAAAAAAAAAAACCTCCCTTTGGATAAGAGTCAGCGAAACGCGCAACGGTGTTCAGCACAGGGGTCTAGTGGTCATCTTTCTCCTTATTTCACTGGATATATTGTGGTTAATGGGAATGTGTCTTCAAACATGACTTACTGTTTAACTCACATTTTTATGTTCAATTCCTTTTTTTTTTTTTTTTTTTTAGAGTTTTTGGTTATATTTTTTTTTTATTTTCCATATCACTTTCAAGATTTTTTTAATAATTCTTAAGACCTGCAGTTTTCACTTTGGCCACTAGGCCTAATAATAGTCTGACACTTCCTGTTCTGTAGAGAAAGAATCTCAGTTGTCTGCTCATTATCAGCACAAAGAGGGTCAAACTGAAAGGAGACACCAGTGTGAATAGATAACACAGGATCCACCAATCTCCACGATAGTCACAGTTCACCTTTTCACCTCCCTGCACAGTGACTTCTTCCCAGGTCACAGAGCATGACTTGAAAACTCTCCTATAGAAGTGAATGGGACAGAGTCAGTCCTAAGTCTCCTATGTGCATGAAGCTGCTGTAAAGCATCTCTCTGACTGCTGTTAAAGCAGTGCAATCAAAGCCTAGTGGCCAAAGTGAAAACTGCAAGAATTAAGAATTATTAAAAAAATATTGAAAGTGATATGAAAAATAAAAAAAAACAAAAATTCCCAAAAAATGTATTTAACATAACAACGGGACTTAAAGACCCATTTTTTGATGACACATTCCCTTTAAGCATCATTTATGTTACTTGATTTATATTAGTTTGGTCATACATTTTTTTGCATAATTTTTATTCCAGTGTTTTTTTGTAATTTTTTGTGACCCTAGTCCCTCGTGCTTGTGCTTGTTCTGGGGGTATTGTACTATGTTGTCTCTTATAAGTGCATTATTTTGAGTTTGATTAAATAAAAAAAATTTTTAGCATGTTTAAATAAATTCAATATTTTTTTACATTTTGTTTGTGTTGGATTCATTTTTTATTTTTTACATGAGTATAGTGGAGAAAGAAGGTGTAGCTGTTGGCCGCTTGTTTGGATGACAATGGAGGTGTATGGCCACCTTTAGAGTAATAAGGTATTCTACACCACCAGGTGTGACCAAAGCAGATGGGGACAGCGCCTCTAAACCCAAAAGACTCAGACAAAAGCATGAACTAAATGTTTTACCTTATACCAAGGGATGCAGATTGCACAGCTTAGCTTACACAGAAGCAGGGCCATAATTAGATTCTGTAGATCTTCGGTAAATCTCACTTTGTACAACAGAAAGACTGTTAATGGATAGAGCTGTGAATTGAATTACCATCACCGCTTTATATGTTATTGTTTAGTCTCTGGAATTTAATTGTGCTGAAAAAGCCCTCATAATCTAATCAGTAGGCGCATGTGTGACAGGTTATGGCCAGAACGCTCCAATGCCAATTTTAAGGCAGGAAATGAGGAACAGCTCGGAGACCTGGGTGATCTCAAGCTATGGGACAGATCCTGTCACAGGCGTCACATCCAAGTCATGCGGGCACAATGAGAGTATTGATAGCATCTTCAGCTGCACCCGATGCATGGGAAGTCTGATTGGGGGCTTTGTGTACATGAACTAGGAACGTTTTACAATTTTTGGGCAAGTCATATCAAGCGGAATAATATTGAGGAAAGAGAAAGCTGGAATTAAAGGAGATTTTGAACCTGATCAATAGCTGTACACTAATACATTAAGCATAAGATTTCCGCTCTGAAGCATGAAGATTTGTAGATGCAGCTTTGGTCTATAATAAAGGCTGTAACTCAGGATCAGTACAAGTAAGAATTCAGGCACAAAGTGGGGAGTGTTTCCCAATTTATGAGCCAGAATGCAGAGCAGCTCTGGTTGATTGGCTGTATATGTGCATGGATATGTAGCTATATGCACTCACCCCTGATAAAAACAGCTGCCAGGGTTACACCCTTAAAGGGGTTGTCTCGCTACAATGATTGGGTTTTAATTAAAAGATCTTTAAAAAAACAAGCAGATTTGCAATATATTTTCATTAAAAATGGCCTACTGATGTTGAGCTAGCACTGTTCATAGGAGTTCGTCAGATTCTCAAATTTCTATAGCAGCCGACATGTTGATCCTTATCTTATGGCTGTAGGTCTGAATGACTCATCACCTTTGAAGACAGGTCGGAGCAGAGAGCCCCTCCCGCACAGAATGCTTCTGTAGTGTAGGGAGAAGGAGGGAAGGACTCTGGCTTCTATGTCCCTGCTGCCTGGATTAACCCTGTGTGCGCCTGCTTCCTCCTGCTCTCTACACAGATTGAGCAGAGATGAGGCTGATCAATAGATGTGACAGCAGTGACCCCTGTTTGTTACTATAATCATGATGTCTGTGGAGCTGTAACTATAATAATACTATACAGATTGTGAACAGTTCATGCTGTACTAGGGACACATCCTGAGTAACACTTTGCAGCTTCCCTGCCTCTGTTCTGAGAGGGTCTGTTTGTTGCTGGAGATGTGGAGAAATGTAAGCTAAGCAGAGGGTATAGGAACACTATTAGCAATCATAGACCTCTCTAGGCAGGCACACACAGGGTGAACTCTAGCAGCAATCCTGGATAGCTGCCTGTGTGCTGAGAGGAGGGGGGAAGCGGGAGGGGGGAAGAGGCAGAGAAGCTAGCACGCCCCTCAATTCAACTCCCATTCACAGACAGAGGCTGAAAGCTATTAATGAGACAACTCCTTTAATAGGTACAAAATAAATGCTTGTTCAGCTGACAACTACTCTTTCTGACCCTCCCATTAACATCAAATCTTGTCTAAGTGTGCATGTGCTCTCAATAGAGTAAGAAGAGTAGGCCTCTGCCAACTTATCTCCCTTATCAACAAAGAATTGAACTAGTTGAAATTAAACGTGTCCAATCCTTCTTTGCCCTGACATCTGCCATTGGTGGAGAGTGCGGGCACAGCTGATGATGAGCAAGGTTATGTCTACACAGCAGAGGTTTCCTGTTGGATTTTCTGTGGTTTTCATATTTTTAAACCGCTGGTAATCTGATGGAAAACCGTTCACATAGACTTTAATACAAAAAACAACATGCAGTCTACTACCCAGGTGTTTATATAAGATAGACGAATTTTGCATACATTAAAAACTTCCCAAAAACAACCTTAAAAAAAAACAAAAAAAAAAAAACAAAACATCAGAAACCCAGTTGCTTTGGACAAAAAACTGACAAAATACAAAGCAGTTTTTAGACTTTGGTTTTCAACAAGTTTTTTGTCCATGCTATGTAGACCTAACCTAAGATGGGCAGTGGGTTCAGCCAACGTTAGTCTAAGGCTGTGTCCACATGGCAGTATGCAAATACCGGGCAGATTCTGATTAAAGAATCCGGCCAGTATTTTGACATCTTGTACGTGGTTTTGATTCGACCATCCCCCTTAACCATTGACATGTTCATGTTCTACCTGAAAACCGGGCAGAAGAATGAACATGTTCTAAGTTTTTCAGATCGCCGGTGGCGTAAAGAACCGGTTGGCAGAAAATCTGTTCAGTGGGGACTGCTGCACGGATTTTCTATTAAACTCTATTCAGATGGTTGACAGTCGGTTTACAGATGGGTTACAAATCCGAAGACCGTCTGTAAATCCAACCGAACATCCTGCCGTGGGGACAAGCCCTTACATGTCTGGGCACCTTTAGGGTATGTTCACACTGCATAATTGTGGGGCGTAATTATGCTGGGACTAAGGGAGCTCGCGCCGACTCCCACAGACACTCATACTCGTATTCGCCGCTAGTAATTGTCATGTCGCTTCTCTCCCTGCTCGCCGTATTGAGTGAGCGGGAAGAGGAGACGTAATCCATAGTTCTCTATGAGAACTGTGGATTACCGTAATGACTGAGACGTATCTCGCCCCGTATTTAGCGCAGTACGGCACGAAATACGGGGTGAGATACGTCCTATACATGTGAACATAGCCTTAGAGAAGCTGAACACCAGTCAGGGTTCTTCTAAAAATGGGTCGTCTTAACATGTGCATGCTCTACACGATTCAGCAAGACTGTCTGATTATCACATACTTCTAAAACACATAAGCCCTGTGGCCCTATATGTATATATATATATATATATATATATATATATATATATATATATATATATATTATACACATACAGTCATATGAAAAAGTTTGGGCACCCCTATTAATCTTAATCATTTTTAGTTCTAAATATTTGGGTGTTTGCAACAGCCATTTCAATTTGATATATCTAATAACTGATGGACACAGTAATATTTCCGGATTGAAATTAGGTTTATTGTACTAACACAAAATGTGCAATATTAGTTATTAGATATATCAAATTGAAATGGCTGTTGCAAACACCCAAATATTTAGAACTAAAAATGATTTAGATTAATAGGGGTGCCCAAACTTTTTCATATGACTGTGTTTTATTATTTTATATAATATATATATATATATATATATATATTATATATTTAATATATATATTATATATATATATTATATATATATTATATATTATTATTTTATTTAAATCCTTTCCCATCCCCTCCTTCATACAGTATATTAAAAAGAAAAAAATTGCTGCTTCACCCTTTACAGATAAGAAAATCGTAAGGCCTCTTGGAAAGCTTTAATTGTAATGAGACATTTTAAACAGAACATATTCTGAAGCAAAGTACTTGAATTGTGGGCAGCATTCTGCCAAGCAGGCCGACAACATGTTATTTTCCTTCATTAAATGGGACTGTACGCAAAACGATAACGGAAATTGGTCACAAGCTCTTCATTGCCATCTGCTCCCATTCAGGGATATGTCGCGGGAGCCAGGCCAGCAGAACCCACACTCCATCTCTTTCCAAAAAACACAGAACGCATGGAACAAATTAGTCAGTATAATATACAAGCTGTACATAAACCATACAAAAAGTTCATATGGGATGCAAATAATAGGCCACAACTAAATTTATAACGTTGGCCATCAGGATCTGTTCAAGTCCATTATTACTCCTCTACCGGAGAGTCTACATTACCGCTATCCGCTCCTCATTTTGTCCTGTTTGTATAGCACCGACATATTTAGCAGCACTGAACAGAAGGCAAATGCATCACTTCTTGTCCCCAGAAGGATCCATAATCTATCCCAAGCATGTCCATATCCCCTACAACTAACTTCAATGGAATCCACATCAGCTGAGATGCACTGAGGCATGGATTTCATAAGACCTCTAAAAGGTGCCTGTGGTATCTGTCACCATAAACTAGCAGCAACAGATGGTGCCATTCAGCATCTGTGAAAGCACCTTTAGACCAGGGTCACAAGCCACAAAAATTGCATTGTTGGGCCCCCATGCATTAGAATGGTTTGTCACATCTCACAGATGTTTGATCACATTGAGAGCTGGGGAATCTGGAATGCAAGTCAACACCTCGTACCCTTTTACATGTTCCTTAATTGTTGCACTGTGGCAGGGGCATTATCGTACTGAAAGAGCCATTACTATAAGGGAATACTGCGGCCATGTAGAGGTGGATTGGGTCTGAATAATGTATAAGTAGATGGTATGTCAAAGTAATATCCACACAAACGCCAAAATTCCCACGCAGAGCATTGTCATCGCAGAGCATCGGCCTGCTTCCGCTGGCTTGCCTGTGTCACACAGAACATCCTGGTGTTATTTCTTACTGATTTAGGAGACACATGCACTAAGGGCGAAATTTCCCAACACGCCAACACCAGTTTTTTGGTCCATATTGCGCTAAAACTGCTTTTGATGCCATATTTTGGATGTAAATGAACTGTCCTACACCAAAACTAGGCGCATTATATGCCGGGACCGACACATTGTAATGCGCCTAAAAATGATGCACTGTGCGCCTCCATAACGAAATGCGCCTATTGAGGAGCATAGCACATCATTACAAGTGTATATGTGTTAGGCGCATTACAAGTATGTGTTAGGCGCATTTCATATACTTGTAATGATAAGCTATGCGCCTCTGTACGCGATGTGCCTCGATAGGGACATTACATACACTTCTAATGATAAGCTATGTGCCGCGGTTTGTGCTAATCGCGGCACAAAACATTTCAATGGTAGAATATACCTGACGCCAGATTTTTGATAGGGTCGGACTTTCTGATGCACTTTACACTTATTTAATGCACCTAAAAACTGACGTAGCACCAACAATTTTCGGACATCTCACCCTTAGTTTTTCAAGGGATATAATGAAAAATGCAATTTATCCCCCCAGACTACCATCTTCATAGTCCAGCTTCTTCTTCGTGTTGGGGCTTGACTTTAAACGGGGATCAGCATGGGCACTCTGAGGCTATGCAGTCCCATAGCCAGCAAGCTGCAATGTCCTGTGTATTCTGACACCTTTGTATCACAGCCAGAATTAACTTTTTTCTACAATAGTCCTTCCTAGGACCACTTATGACCTATTTATCTCACAGCACATTTGGGTTTGGTCAAAGTTGCTTAGATCTTTACGTTTGCCCGTTTTTCTTCCTTTCACTGCACCAACTTCAAGAACTTACTGTTCACTTCTTGCCTAACATACCCTATCTTATCCCAAGGGCCGATGCACTTCACCTTTCAGTGGGTTTTATCATTATGGCTATATGTCAACACTACTCTGCTCGAAAATAAAAACCAAAGCCTCGGTTCTGCAAAACAGCAGTGTTAAAGGGGTTGTCTCACTACATCAATTCATCATACCTCAGTCCTGTTTTCTCAGTTTTGTTTTAAAATTTACTGGCCAACAGTGACAAGCTGCAGAGGACACCAGGTCTGTAGCTATAGCAACCAGCGCTGGAAGCCTATCAGGAGAGATCAAAGAGGTCTGTAGCTATAGCGACCATCGCTGGCAGCCTATCAGGAGAGATCAAAAAGGTTTGTAGCTATAGCGACCTGAGGAGCTGATGCAGCCCATACAAAAGGGAAGTATAGGTAGGACACTGTTAATGAATATATATTGCAAACTGACTTGTTTTTGCAATATCTTTTATACGCAATCCTTGTAATGAGACAACCCCTTTAACCACTGTGCCATGCCATGGTGTATTACAAAGATATTTTCCCCTAGATGTATGGCAGTTACATTTTCCATTCACTGCTGATCATTGTGCTACTCATTACCTTTGCTGGCTAAGAGATTTGCCTGAAAAGCGGACATGGCACAAGGGTTACTGGCCTATGTCACAGCTGTAAAACAAGCAGAAGCCTCTCTTCTTCCAAGGATCTCGCTTCAAGTTGTTAGATAAATGGCTGGCTAGTAACCCCTTTATAGTGCAGCACCGATTTTTGACCAGACTTGATCGGTGCCCTAATCTGCTGCTTGGAAAAAGCTTGGCAACCCTTGACAACAACGGTGGACAACATATGTTTTTCATGTCAACTAGAATCAGCCTTGGTGACCGATTTCACTCTCCGCTCTACCTGCGGTTGGCAGGTGGGTGCTGCAACCTACTGCAGAATGTATACAGCTGGGTAGATGAGGTTGCCCACACCATCCAGCTCCAGTACCCGACCTGTGACAACCCAGCCTTCCAAGAGGTCTCTGCAAAAGAAATTGCAGAAAGCGTTAAACTCAAAACACCGTTTCCGAGATCCCCGGTGGATCCGACATAAGCAGCTTTCTCTTTTGTGCAACTGTTCTTTTCTTGAATGCCACGGGAGACTTGTTCAGCAGAAAGCGACAAAAGCCTGTGAAGCCAAACCAACGATTTCCCCTTGTCACAATCAGAGGGTGAAGGATTAATTGTAGAGGAAGGGTTGTGCCGCACAGACCTGCACACTCTCAATGGGCTGCAAGCTAAACCCCAGCCTGAGCGCTGAGACGACCCAGTCTGGCTCTTCAAGGGTCCCCACTTCTATATGACCTCCACTAGAAACCTAAAAAGTTACCTTGACAGAGCGCTGTTTACTTTATTCCAGCAACGCTCAGTGGGAAATCATAGGTTTGAGACAATTAGCTGCTCAAGTGAACAGCCGGGAACAAGAATGTCTTATTTCAAAGACTCTGTCCAGACTGTGGAATACAGAGCCAACTTCTTACAGCGGGGAAGGCATTAAAGTAATCACCGCTGGGTAAAAATAAAAGACAGAGCCATTTCTGTTCCACACGGCCAAATGTACAACAAGCATCGCTCATTATTCCTAATTGTTGCAGGTATGTATGAAGACAGGGCTCTCCTCTTGGAGGTAATGTTTCCTGTCACTCGCTTTCCTACCGTCAAAGGCTCTGTATGTTCTGCTTCTGATAGATATATATGCTTTCACTCAAATGGAGCATGGGCTGGTTTCTGAACACATAAACTTCACGAAAAATGAAGTGGTCTCCAACCAGAAAGAACAAAAGCCACATTTATATCATTCTCACCCAGAAGAACCGCAGAATCCCTTCTCTAAAATTCATCTTCTGAGAGGAAGAGGAGATCTGAATGTTTGAGATTCACCAAGGAAGAGGAGATCTGGATGTTTGAGATTCACCAAGGAAGAGGAGATCCGGATGTTTGATATTCACTAAGGAAGAGGAGATCCGGATGTTTGATATTCACCAAGGAAGAGGAGATCCGGATGTTTGATATTCACCAAGGAAGAGGAGATCTGAATGTTTGAGATCCACCAAGGAAGGGGAGATCTGGATGTTTGAGATTCACTAAGGAAGAGGAGATCTAAATGTTTGAGATCCACTAAGGAAGAGGAGATCTGGATGTTTGAGATCCACCAAGGAAGAGGAGATCTGAATGTTTGAGATCCACCAAGGAAGGGGAGATCTGGATGTTTGATATTCACAGAGGAAGAGGAGCTCTGATGTTTGAGATCCACTAAGGAAGAGGAGATCTGGATGTTTGATATTCACAGAGGAAGAGGAGCTCTGATGTTTGAGATCCACTAAGGAAGAGGAGATCTGGATGTTTGATATTCACAGAGGAAGAGGAGCTCTGATGTTTGAGATCCACTAAGGAAGAGGAGATCTGGATTTTTGAGATCCACTAAGAAAGAGGAGATCTGGATGTTTGATATTCACTAAGGAAGAGGAGCTCTGGATGTTTGAGATCCACTAAAGAAGAGGAGCTCTGGATGTTTGGTATTTCCTCAGGAAGGGGAGATCTGGATGTTTGATATTCACCAAGGAAGAGGAGATCCGGATGTTTGATATTCACCAAGGAAGAGGAGATCTGGATGTTTGATATTCCCTCAGGAAGAGGAGATCTGGATGTCTGAGATCCACTAAGGAAGAGGAGCTCTGGATGTTTGAGATCCACTAAGGAAGAGGAGATCTGAATGTCTGAGATCCACTAAGGAAGAGGAGATCTGGATGTTTGAGATCCACAAAGGAAGAGGAGATCTGAATGTTTGAGATCCACTAAGGAAGAGGAGCTCTGGATGTTTGAGATCCACTAAGGAAGAGGAGATCTGGATGTTTGATATTCCCTCAGGAAGAGGAGATCTGATGTTTGAGATCCACTAAGGAAGAGGAGACCTGGATGTTTGAGATCCACTAAGGAAGAGGAGCTCTGGATGTTTGAGATCCACTAAGGAAGAGGAGATCTGGATGTCTGAGATCCACTAAGGAAGAGGAGATCTGTATGTTTGAGATCCACCAAGGAAGAGGAGATCTGGATGTTTGAGATCCACAAAGGAAGAGGAGATCTGGATGTTTGAGATCCACAAAGGAAGAGGAGATCTGGATGTTTGAGATCCACAAAGGAAGAGGAGATCTGGATGTTTGAGATCCACCAAGTCTAATTGTTGTAACCAAGAATTGATGTGAATTGTCTGCAATCAGGGGCTTATACTCCTACTAACGATGTGGTACTGCAAGCGCTGTGATCATGGATTGCAGCTTGTCTGATCTCCATCTTTCTCAATTACATGTCCATAGGTGCCGGCAGGAGAACACGTCTACACATCGATAGACTTGTGAAGTGGTTGTGTGGTGCGATCACAAGTTATGTCTCATAACCACACATTCGTGAAATTTGTAAGTAACGTGATAAGTGGTTATCTATACCGTTTTTTTTTTCTTATTGCATCTGAACCTTATATCTCTCGGCTAGATTTTTTTTTACAGTTTGTTCCTATGGGGCAAATCTGGTACAGATTTTGTCTAAAATCAGCTATGGATTTTTCTACACTGACTTCAGGCAAAATACATAGGAAAAGTTTATCTGCAGATTTTGTCTTCTCTCACTGACATTAATGTAGTAAATTTGTGACAAGATCTGCACCAAAATCCACAGCAGACCCTCCCTGTATAAATGTAAGCGGACCTGTCAAGTCTGCTAATATACAAATTTTCTTCATGAAGTCATGCTAGTCTTATAAATCGGTGTTGTTCCTCTGCTATTCCACTTAGAACATAGATAAACTGACAACTCTGGGTGTCACCAATTGAGGGTATGTCTTGGGTCAGCGTGTGTATGGTCACAGCCTCTTTGACAAATGGAACAGTAAAGGGGATGCCCAATTTAAAAAAAAAAAAATGGTCTAGAGCTGCATAGTAAAGCGGAAAACACATACTCACCTTTGTATTCACCTCTGTTTCAGTGCTGGAGCTGCCGGTGCTGTCCCCAGTTTTCGATCATCTCCTCTTCTGCATTCGGCATGCGATTCATCCAGCCAATCAATGGCTTCAGTGGTCACATCATTCCCTTCACATCAAGGGATTGGCACGTGACCACTAAATCCACAAACTGGCTACAGCAGAGAAAGTAAACATGCCCCAGGGGACACTGCCAGTAGCTTCAGCGCTGGAACGGCAGGAAGTACAAAGGTAACTATATTTTTTTGTTTTTATTTTGCAACTCAAACTGGGGGAAAAAAAAAAAAGAAGTGCTAAAGTTGGAGAACCCCTTTAATGTTTAATTACCAACTTATCCATACATTTCCAGGAGGAATAACATAGGAGCAGTACAAAGAAGGGTTATAAGGAAGGCTCTCCTTTATACTTCATAAGGAATACTAGTTTTGAGTATAACAGACATAACCTGAGAGCGTTGAGGTCCCTACATGGTGGTAGAAAAATGCTGTAAGGGCTTGTTCACACGGCGTTTTGGGATACGTTTTTGGATCCATTAATCGCATACCAAAACGCTGCGTTGATCTGATCCTAAATGGATGAAACACGTATCCACCATGCAGATGTGTGTTGGATGCAGCAGGATTGCTCTCTATAGTTTATTATAGGGCGCCTGCTGCATCCTTCGGACCAAGAATTGACCTGACAATTCTTGGAACGGATCCGAAAGACGCAATGAGACGCATCAGCGATCCCTTGTGTGAACACTGATGCGTGTTTCATAGTAAAAGCACTGTAAATCACACTGCTATTAGTTAGATGCATGTTTGGGTCCATTTAGGGGCCGACAGACGGATCCAAACAAGCATCTAAAAGCGTATGGTCACACGGACCCAACACACCGTGTGACCATACCCTAAGGCTATGTTCACACGGCTTAACTGCGGGACTTAATTACGCCCCGCAGTTACGCCGTGTGGCCGGGGGAGGGAGCGGGTGGCCGGCACCTCGCCGGCCCATAGAGAATCACTGCTAGCGGCGCATATACGCCGCTAGAAAGTGACATGTCAATTATCTCCCCCCGCAGCGTATTCGCCGAGCAGGGAGAGGAGACGTAATGCATAGTTCTCTATGAGAACTGTGGATTACCGTAGTTACTGGGACGTATCTCACCCCGTATTTAGTGCAGTACGGTGCGAAATACGTCCCAATTTAAGCCGTGTGAACATAGCTTAAGAATGTTTGCATCCGCACCACCTCCATACTCTGCTGATGATCGATATGGGTCACACGCTCATTTATAAAACTAGGTGGGCACAGGCTGCTGATGATCATAGAAACCTGTCACTTTAGTATAGATTTGCTTACTGAGTAAGTAAAATCACAGTAAAATGCACGAAGTTCAAGTTGCAAAAATTCCCAAAAATTATACCGGGATAATTTTTTTGTCCTGGTTGCAAAGGGCATTGCAACCATTTAGAAATACTGAAGCCACTCACAGGTAACAGGCGACCTTGTGGGCTACAGAGCAAAAGAGCTACAAAATGTGTTCTGTGTAGAAATGATGCAGAATCTCCAGTCCAGGAGACTCGAGTTCTGGCCTAAATATTAAAATTGATCATTATAATTAGGTCACAGTTGTATTTTCACATAATTACAAACTACAAGTTTCTTTGCAATAGGAAAACACAATCCATTACATCCTTATCCACATCATCAATCAAAGGAAATATGTTTAGGCTGTCCCCCTATAGAGCCTCAAATGAATGAAAATATTCTACTGGTCAAACATAAAAAAAAATAGAAAACTTGCATTAGAGAGAGACACAGTCTGTGCGGTTTCCCCGCCACATAAATAATAGGGCATTAAATCACTGAAAACAGCTGCGTAAACTGGAGAAGAGATTCGAGGGTGCCACAAAGCCCAAAATTAGACATAAATTGTACCAAAGTCTCCGCTTTGTCTACAAAACATGAGAATATTTTTCTATTAATGATAAACTAGAATTAAAAATGACATGTATGAGATAATACAGATAAATCTAAATGATCTCCACACTTTCCATGGCGACTAAGTAACTAATTCGCAGATTTCAGCAGCATTTTATGTTCTAAGAGTTCCTATTGCATAGAAAAGTATAATTTTAGATTCCTGTGTTGTCTAGGAACACAAAGTGATCGAATTTTTACGGTATTTTTGAATCTATACTGGAGTGGGCATCCCAAATGCATGGAGGGGGACCATGCGGGCTGTGTGGAATCCACGCCCCCTCAATACCCAACACAATACTATGACCTGTTGGGTTAGCTGCCAAACATGCGCTTAAAAGGGGAACAATCTCTCCTTGAGGAGAGGAACCAATAAATTGGTCGGTCTGAGGGTTAACTTGCCATTCAGACCTCACTGACTGTTTTGCATAAAGCACAGGATTATGGGAAAAGAGCTGAGGAGCTCCACAGCGCCCTCTATTGGATGTAGTTATCCTCAGTTCACATGTAGCTCGCAGGAGCCTAGCAATGTGAAAGGGATTTGAGCCAAACCAGTTAAATTCAACTACACACAGCTGTTTCGGGGTATTTGCCCCTCATCAGTGCAGTGTAGAATTTACTGGTTGGCTGGGTGAGAGGCAAGAGTGGTTTTGAAAGGCACTGCACTTAAACCTGCACAAGTTGATAAAAGAAGGGTGTCTTTTTCAGGATGAGTTCACACGTTAGACATTCAATTGGAAAAATCTGATGCAGAATTTTTATTTTGCAGAGGCGGAATTTGCCTTTGATTTGGGTGTGGATTAGCGCCATTTTATAGAGGGGTTAACCCATGTCACTCGTGCCACAGCAGGACGATCCATCGAGGATCCATCAAAATCAGTGTGAATGACAGCTCAGACTGGCCATTAAAATGAATGGATGTCAGGATTAACAAGGATTTTAAAGAGAAATCCGATGCAGAATTCACATTAAAAGCCATTGTGTGAACTTAGCCTTACATGTCTGATTTCTCCATGTTGAAATATCAGAATCTGTGCAGATTTTAGGCTGGAATTATCACAATGTCAACATGGATTTTCCACATTTTCTAATGCAGCTCAGCCCCCTTTCAGTGTGGCTTATCTATGTCTCCCCTCTGCAGAACTTAAGCAGATTCCACATTAAAAAAGGGACCTTGTCACTTCTTCTTTCCTAGCATCACACAGTAGAAGTCCTCAGCAAATAAACCCCAAAAGTCCCAAACACACTGTGTGAATATACCCTGAAATTGTTAGAGATGTTGCCCATGTGGTGACTGCTTTGCTCCAACCAAAGTTAGTGTAGAGAGGCCATTCTCTAGCCTGGAAAAAATGAGATCAGATGTGAGGTCATGTATGCAGGATGTGATGGAGCCGATACTATTTCTCAGAACAAATTCACAGACTCCACAAATAATATTCAGTACGTTTTTGTTGAAAACTGTTTTTCCCCCACTTACTGCAGTGTTTTGCATACTTACAAATTTTTTAAAGCTTTTTTTGTGTTCTAAAGTTGTATCCAATAAATATATTTTACACCGACAAGCAAAAACGTAACAATGTTTTGAACTTTGACTTTCAGGTTCCATATCTTAGCATTCACTACTCGAGACTCGAGCATTCACCTTTGAACTCGAGACTACCATCATTTTGTAGACCATCATCTTGGCTATCTCATACCTAACTTTGACTTGCAACTATATGCTTAGTTCTGCAGATTCTTGTCATGTAACTGCATTGTTATTGTTTTGCTCCTGGTGGTGAAAATCTTTTTCTTCTTGTATACTGCAAATTACAACCTGTTCTCACATTGCCTTATAGTTCAGTGTATTATTAGGTTAATTCCCGAGCAAAAATGCGACAGACACGGCAGCAGAGGAGGCTTGTATGCTTCATAAGAGCGAGATCACAGACGTCCATGCAAGCATCGGACAACACGCATTACACAGGTTTGGAGTGATGGCCCGAAAAAAGGTGAAGAAGCAGCGACTTCAATCTCATCATAAGAAGCGTCGGCTCGGGCTTGGAAAAAATTAAGGAAAATGGAAGATTGGAAACAGGTGATTTGAAGTGAAGAGATGAAAGTTAATAGACTGGGATCTGATGGGAGCAAATGGGTCTGGCAGAATGGGGCTAACAAATAGAGAAATGGATAATTGACCAGGATTGATGTTGATCTCAATGCGAGTGTCCTACAACATGAGTTACTTCCTACACTCGGGTACTATGGGTAAGAAAAGGATGACATAGTATCCAGCAGGACAACGACCTGAAGCAGACGTCAAGGTTGGAGAAGGAACGGTTCAATAACAATGAAGTAGAGTTGCTTGATTGTCCCCCACAGTCCCCAAACCTCAATCCAATCCAACACTTGTGGGTAGAGTTGAAGAAAAACTTGTACTCGTACCCAAGTCCAGTCTGCACCAACATTGGGGATGTGTAGAAGAGACCTGGGATCAGATTTTGGTCAAGACCTGCTTGAATCTGATTCAGAGCCCAGAAGGATTCAGGCAGAGCTGAAAGGCAAAGGTGGATTTACCAAATACTAACAAAATAATAAAAATTAACATTTTGATTTTTAGGAGCAAAACAGTAACAATGCTGTTACAGGAAAGAATCTGCAGAACTAAGCAGATGCTAAATACTTGCAAGTCAAATTTATGTATAAGATAGGTAAGATGACTGTATATAAAATGATGGTAGCCTAATGTACAAAGCTGTAGTGGACGGCGAGATATGGAGCCTGAAAGTCAAAAGTTCTAAACATTGTTACCCTTTTGCTTGTCAGTGTCTGTTCTACCTAAATAGCTTGATTATTGTATCATAAGGTGTTAAGCGGCCAGATGTTACCATTTTACTACAGAAAAGTTATCACTTAAACGTGCGCCGTGTATGATGGAGTCAGGAGTCGGAGTTAGGGAAATTGAGTCGGAGCTTTGGCTTCCCATCTCCACAGCCCTGACTGTAACCTGACTTTGTCTACAGGGTTTGCACCTCTGCTTTACTCAACTCTAGGGTATGTTTACCAAGAATATTCACTTCTTGGGTCCAATCATAAAGCGGTACTTGCAACTTGGTACATACGAAACAATACCACAGAGCCATGCGGTCAGGAAAGGTGCTAACATTCAGCAGAACAAGTGGGATTAGGCAGGATAAGAAAAACATGGCTGCTTCCAGCATAAACTGTGTCGCCGTCCATGGGTTGTGTCTGGCATGTATTGCAGCTCAGCTTTTTTGAAGTAAACAGGGCTGAGCTGCAATACCACAAACCTCCTGTGGATAGGTGTGGTGCTGTTTTTAGAACAAAAATCTTTAAAACCCTTTTGAATAATTGACCAGCCATGTCATATGGTTGTGTAGGCTCTTCCAAAAGGCCGCACCTTTGCAGCAGAATGAGCACGATATGGCCAGATGAACAGATCTTAACGGAGAACTCTACGCAAAACCTGTCATGTCTAATACAGACCCCCGAGGCAACGCTGGGATTTAAAGGGGTTGTCTCACTACATTGATTCATCTCACCTCAGTCCTGTTTTCTTGGTTTTATTTTGAATTCAGGGGCGTGTTTACTGGCTTCTACTAGGCTGCAGTAGAAGCCAGGTCTGTAGCTATAGCAACCAGTGCTGGCAGCCTATCAGGAGAGATCGAACAGGTCTGTAGCTATAGCAACCAGCACTGGCAGCCTATCAGGAGAGATCAAACAGGTCTGTAGCTATAGCGACCTGAGGAGCTGATGCAGCCCATACAAGAGGGGATATCTAGGAATAGGTAGGACACTGTTAATGGACACATATTGCAAAGTGACTTGTTTTTGCAAGATCTTTAACATAAAAAGCAGCAATCCATGTAGTGAGACAACCCCTTTAAGGAATGAATCCTTTTGTGTAATGCCTATGGTGGTGCATAACAATGTATACATTCTTCCAGAATAGTTAAATTAAAACCCGCTTTAAGTGTATTCCTATAAAATGTGATTCATACATTGAATAATTTCAGGACACAAAATTAAATTTTTTACTAAAGATTCTTCTAAACCACAAACAATAGCCTCCGACCGCATTCTGTGATCTCAGTGTGCAAAACTGCAGACACCGTGCTGTCCTCTAGTGGCGGCCTGCAGTACTCGGCACATGAGTTGCCGTCCACATTCCTTCAATAGGGGCATTTGACACCTCCCAACAGAATGCACTTTCACGCCAGCTTCAGAATACTTAACATGTGCATAGAAAAACATCCTCCGCCAAACCACTAGCTGTTAAAACCCAGACAAACATTTACCTTGCTGTGGATCATCGCTTGACTTCACGCCAACTTGTATGAAGCGGGTAGGCACTGGCTGGTGCTCCCTTTGAGGATCTCCAGGACCCTGGGATAATTAGAGAATGTGTTAAAAAGCAACAGAGAACGGAATACTAAAAAAAAGAAGGAAAACACACGACTCTGCCCCCTGTAAACTGACTGCTGGGAACACCTTCCCTTCCAGAAACCATCAAGAAACAATACCCTGGCAGCAATTCGGTTACAAACAGCCATAAACGTGTCTCCTTCTAAACACCTAGGCCTCCTGAAGATGATGGAAGCACAACCAAGCCCCTGCTGTCATTGCAGCCAAGGTCCTAGTCTGCTTCCAGATAAACCATCTGGAGTCCTTGCCTCCGGAGCAGGGTCACTCCTGTAATCTTGCTCTAACCCCAGTGACTAATTTTAGCTCATGGATCATACTGTTTAGTATTTCATAAAACAAGGTAAGGCATACATGCCAACTCTCCCGTTTTTGGCGGGGGGGTCCCGCTATTTGGGGTCCCCTCCCGCCCTCCCGGGGGAGTTGGCATTCCTCCCCCGCCGCTGCAGGCGGCGGGGGTCCTTTAAATTAACGCGGGCGCAAGAGTAGCACTGGTGCGCTACTCTTGCGCCGCGGGACCGCTCCTACAGGCGGGTGCAGCGGCCGCAGCGGCCGCTCACCCGCCCGCGGTCTCACTGTGCGGGGAGGAGGCAGGAGGGATCGCTCCCTCCTCCCTCCTCTCCCTGTATGTACGGCGCCGGTGTGTGCGCCGTACATACAGGTCAACGGCGCAGGGGGAAGTGACGCGCGGCTGCAGGGGAGTGACGCGCGGCTGCTCTCACTTCCCCCCTGCGCCGCTGAGGAGATGGGCAGGAGCTGGCCGCGCTGCAGGAGCCTGGTGAGGTGAGTGGATTTTATTATTTTATTTTTATTAGCTTTAGGGGGCTCTACCTGGCTAACAGAGAGGGCAACTACCTGGCAACAATGGGGGCATCCCCTGGCTACTATGGGGGCAACTACCTGGCAACAGATGGGGCACTACCTGGCAACAGAGGGGGCACTCCCTGGAAACCCAATGGGGCACTACCTGGCAACAATGGGGCACTCCCTGGCAACAAAGGGGGCACTACCTGGCTAACAGAGGGGCACTCCCTGGCTAACAGGGGGCACTACCTGGCAACAGGGGGGGTATACCTGGCAACAATGGGGGCACTACCTGGCAACAATGGGGGCACTACCTGGCAAAACAGTTGGGGGCACTCCCTGGCAACAGAGGGGGCACTACCTGGCAACAATGGGGGCACTACCTGGCTAACAGATGGGGGCACTACCTGGCTAACAGATGGGGGCACTACCTGGCTAACAGATGGGGCACTACCTGGCAAACAATGGGGGCACTACCTGGCAACAATGGGGGCACTACCTGGCAACCAATGGGGGCACTACCTGGCAACAATGGGGGCACTACCTGGCTAACAGATGGGGCACTACCTGGCTAACAATGGGGGCACTACTTGGCTAACGATGGGGCACTATTTGGCTAACCGATGGGGGCACTACTTGGCTAACAGATGGGGCCATACCTGGCTAACAGATGGGGGCACTACCTGGCTAACAGATGGGGGCACTACCTGGCTAACAGATGGGGGCACTACCTGGCAAACAATGGGGGCACTACCGGGAAAACAATGGGGGACTACCTGGCTAAACAGATGAGGCACTACCTGGCTAACAATGGGGGCACTACTTGGCTAACAATGGGGGCACCTACCTGGCTAACAAAGGGGGGCACCTACCGGGCTAACAACGGGGGGCATCTGCCTGGCTACAAATTTGGCTCTACCTGGCGACAGAGGGGGCATCTACGTGGCTCCAAGGGGGCATCTACCAGCCTGAAAGGGGCATACCTGGTTATGGGGGGCTACTACCTGGCTATAAGGGCATCTACCGGGCTTTTTTTTCTTCCAAAGCGTTAATGCAGTTAGGTGGAGTGGGTGTGGCTTTTTGGGAAGGGGCATGGCATACCGACAAGATGGGCGTGTCCATGCAAATTTTTGCCGCGGCGCGCGTAGCCCGCCGCCCACTAGAGTCTCCTGCTTTTTCACTTTCAAAAGTTGGCAACTATGAGGTAAGGTAAAAATCTCAGGTGATAGCAAGCACTGACCCATGAAGGACTGGGAGCACAAACCGTAGCCATCCTGCAAATCAAAAAGACTCGTGACCTCTCCTGACAGGTCCGTTTTAGGAAATCCTTGTGCTCCCCATGAACAATTCTGGAGCCTCTTCTATACAGTATCGCTGGGTTGTGCTGTTCATCTGTTATTCCTCCTAGAAATGTGTTACTGAATCTGTCAGATGGGTGTTACCAATTGGGTGTGCAGTCTGATATTATCCAATCAGTGTCAGTGGGCAGGGGCACGCCCCTCTGAAAACTGCGATGGTAATTTAGAGATACTGGCTTGGCTAAAAAATCCTTTTTGCTTTCTCAAGACTCGGTGGGTCAAAAGCAAATTGAGGATTTGTTACAACCAACAGAGGGCGCTGTGGGCTTTTCAGCCCCTTTCCCATAATGCCTTGTGATATGCAGATGCTAAGTAGAGGGCTAAAAGGCAAAATAAACTCTACAAGCCGTTCGTTTGTTCGGTGCTCTCCTTAAGGAGAGATCTTCCCTTCCTGAATGGTAATTTAGTCATACATCTCTAGGAGGAATAACCGAACACAGATATAAGAGCAGAGGCTCCAGGATTGTTACTTCACAGGGAACACAAGGATTTACTAAGGCTATGTTCACACGGCTTATTTGCGGGGCCTAATTACGCCGTGTGGACGGGGGCGGGTGCAGGGGGCCGGCACCTCGCCGGTCCATAGACTATAATTACTAGTGGCGCGTATACGCCGCTAGTAAATCACATGTCACTTATCTCCCCCTGCGGTGGATTCGCCGAGCGGGGAGAGGAGACGTAATCCATAGTTCTCTATGAGAACTGTGGATTTTCCGTAATGACTGGGACGTATTCCAGCCGTAATTCGCACACTACGGCGCGTAGTTACGGACTGAAATGTCCAATTTTAAGCCGAGTGAACATGGCCTAACACAGACCTGTCAGGAGAGGTCACAGGTTCTCTAAGGGTCTTTGCTTGTAATGAATTTGCCTCCATATTAGAGTCATAGCAATATATTCTACAGTCTTTATTTAATCAACTGTTCATAGAAATACATAAAAAAAATGGGGGTGAGGTAAAATGAACAGTGATCAGCAGTTTATAAAACAATATTCAATGGCCATACACAAATGATAAAAAAGGTTCCAAAAACACTTTTGCCCATTCCTAAAATATATTGTAATTCTATATTATTATCATTTATTATAAGCGCTATTAGTCCCAGGGCGCTGTACTTTTGAAGGCAGCGGGGTCACATACATAACGTGTCAAATAAGTACAATGATAAGCGACAACCCATTCTTCTGAAACATAGGGGATGAAAAACAGTTACAATCCGCATTTGTAAATTTTTGTGAATTCCAAGGGGGCCTAGAATTTCCTATAAAAAGCTTAGTTTATCCATTTGGGACGGGGTTTAACTACCCAACATTAAAAGCATAAATTAGCGCATTGATGTGAGGGAACTGACTAAACAGAGCAATGGTTTCTCTAACTTACACCTTAAACGGCAGCTGGCCTGCCGGAGAGCCGGTTGCGCTCTTAAAATACGGCGGTTAGGGATTTTCCCCCGCATGTTAAACGGATGTGTTCTAGAGACACTATTGAAACAGGGAAGCATGTCAGGAAGCTTTTTCACTTTGCCGTGCATCTATCTAAATATGCTCCCATCTGGGAAGGGCCGCATTCCGCAGGAAGGTTTAAAATAATTTTCGAGGATGAGAAGTAAAAATAAAATCATGGAACCCAACAAGAGAGGCAATAGCATGACATGGCAAGAAATGAAAAAAAAACGTTTCAGGAGGGTCGGTCTTCCAATTCGCATATGCATTTGTAAGACAACCCTGTTCACACGGCTTATTCAAGCCGTAATGCGCCCGGATTGCGCTCGCAATTCCCTAATAAGGGCGGGTGCGGGGGCGCGCCCGCCGCCCCCCATAACTTGATTATCCAGCGCGTATTGCCCCCTGATAATGTGCAGTCACTTTCTCCCGCCCGCGGATTCGCCCGAGCGGGGAGGAGGACGGAATCCACTTTCCTCTATGAACTTTTGGATTACCGTAATTACTGCGACGGATTGGAGCCGTACTGCAGCGCAAATCCGGCGCGCAGTACGGCTCCAATCCAAGGCGATATAAGCCGTGTGAACGGCCCCTAAGATTAAAAATTTAGCGGCAGCAGAAACGCTAGGCATATTTGATTTGGTAAGGGATCAGGATCGCTGTGGTTCCTTGTCCATGATTTACAAGAGATTATGTGATAGAGTGCTAGCACCAATTAAGGAGTCATGCTTTCGTTTGTGGGAAAGGGAGTTGAGAGACGCCGAGATCCAGCAAAAAATCAGAGCAGGGTGGGGGAAAATTAGAGCCTCTATTATCAACGAAAATTTGAGGGAAATGTTCTTCCGCTTGGCTCACAAAGCCACTTATGCTTTTAATCTTCCGTTAAGAAATGCCCCAGCGCACTATCTCAGGGAATGTCCCAAATATAGGCTACAGAAGGCCGACCTGTTACATGGCATATGGCATTGCCCGAAGCTTAAGAAATATTGGGATGAAATTCTTTTGCTGCTTAAAGAGGTGTGGAATGTGGAGGTGCAGAGTGATCCGATAAGCACGATTTTTCCCCCTTTTATCCTTGCAAACGACAACAGGACGGGAGAGACTCCGGCCTTATTAAATCACAAAGGGGATACACACGTTATTACTGGTTGCAAAGAAGTGTATCCTAAGACATTGGTTGAAGGAGAGTGTTCCAACAAAGGATGAAGCTGTCCTTTTGATCAGGAGATTGCTAACTATAGATAGGATTGAGGCGGAAACAAATAAGAGCGCTTTATCTGAGAAGTTCTTTAAAAAAAGGAAAGTTTTATAGTTAAAACTTTTTCAGATGAAGAGGTAGGGGCGCTGATGGATCACTTTCCCCACTTCTGGGTTACTACCTCAGGAAAAGTTGGCTGTTCCTTGGGCAGACTAGAGGTAGGAGATGATACATGACCAGGAAAGTATAGGTTGTCTAAGAAAGGTTACAAGGGGGGAATTCCACACTGGGTAGGTGATCTTATCATTTGAATATTCCTTGTAGAGGAAAGGGTGGTTTCATAAAATTTTTGGTGACAGATTTTTCCATTTCCGGGGTTGCTGGTGGGTGGTAGGGGAGGGGCTTTATAGGGATTATTTAAGATTGGCTTGGTTTATCTTTATGGGTGTTATTAAATTAAATGGGGAAGTTTAAGTGTTAACGGGGCATTTAAAAAGTTACATATTGAAGTGTTATTTGTAATTGCGATGTGATTGTTTGTAAAGGATGACATTTTTTCTTCTCAATAAAAATTATCGTAAAAAAAAAAAAAAGTGACTAAAAACTGGTACAGAGGGAGACAAGGCTTACCATCTACAAGGAAGGTGGAAAGAGACAGAAGGTGAGGGGCAGACATGTTTGTGGAGGGTGTAGTGACAGCGGGGTTATGGTAGATTATAGGCTCCTAAAGAGATGGGTTTTCAGGTTGCTTTTGATGCTAGAGAAAGTGGAGGAGAGTCTGATGTATTGGGGCAGTGAGTTCCAGTGTACGGGGGAAGCACAGGAGAAGTCTTGGAGACAGTTGTGAGGAGCTGACAAGAGGAGAGCAGAGAAGAAAGTCCTGTGAGAAACATTGATTGCGTGAGGGGAGATATCTGAAGATTAAGGCTATGTTCACACGGCATAATTGCGGGACGTATTTTGCCCCGCAATCACGTCGTGTGCTCGGGAATGGGGAGGGGGGGCGAGGGGTGGCAGCCCGCCGGCCCCATAGACTGTCATTATTCTCGGCGCGTATACGCCGTGAATAATTGACATGTCACTTCTCTCCCCGCTCACCTTATAGTGCGAGCGGGGAGAGGAGACGTAATCCATAGTTCTATGAGAACTGTGGATTACCATAATGACTAGGACATATCTCGCCCCGTATTATGCGCAATACGGCGCGAAATACGGGTCGAGATACGTCCCATTTTAAGCCGTGTGAACATAGCCTAAGGGCGGCATATATGTATTTTGGCGCCCAGACGGCCATTTTTTTGGGGTGCATTAGTAGTGTGGAATGCCCCCGAATCTATGAACTTGTTCTACTGCGGGTCATAGATTTAGCACTTTCTAGCTCAAGCTCAGGAAGCTCAGGAAGACCACTTTAAACTTGGTTTACCTGTTTCAGCAGTAATGCGCCCAGTTTTGCCGTCCTGCTGTCACGGTGCGACACCCCCAATCTCAGGTGCATTACAGAGTGCCGCGGGTGCCCGATAAGGTGCCTAATTTTGGACTGCACCTGATTATAATTCTAGAGAACAGGGCTGTGACAGTTTTTGGGCTGCAAAGACGCCACACTACTGCAGCAGCCCCGTACATACAGGTCGCCCTAAGATATTATCTATTCCCTATAGATAATACACATGTGGCTGCAGCAATCTTGCCTCCTCCTGGTATCACACTGGATCATCATGATACTTTAGATTTACATGGTAAGGCCCCACTGAAGTCACCTTTGTGCTCCGTTCTCAGGGTATCATAAGAAATTTATACCAATGGATGCCACAGTGGTGCCATAGTTCTACATGGCAAATGTAACCTGGATTGGACTACCTGTGCCTTATTTACCCAGGTTCTGCCACAAATGGCACTTGTTCAGTGTCCAAAACTAAAAACTAGGGATTTACATTGCAGTTCAGAACTCACTTAGCTGCTATGTGGAGTCCAATCACTACTCACATCAATGCCCGTGCTTGCTGAAAAATGAAAATAGGAGTGGTTTACCAAAACGGGGTGTGACTCAACAGATGTACTAAAGCCAGAAAATGGCACAAATTGATCTCATTTACTGACTGTAGGACAGTCCACCATTAGGAGGCGCATGCTTTTTAACAAACTTGTGCAATTCCCTCATTTTGTCTTTTTTAAGGATTGGCGTATGTTCTAAACTAGCACAACAGACAAGTGCAGTTTACTGAGGCTGGGGTGCAGAGGTGGCTAAGGTCTCATCAGTTATTGCGGCATTGTACCACTGGGATATACATTTACACCTTTTGGTGTTGGCGACTGTAAATGTAATGTAGAAGGTCGCATGGAGCTGCTAATTACTAAAGCCTCCAGTCACTGTGTGCTGACCTACATCACATTCAAATAGTGACGTGTGGCTAAGAGCTGCCTGGATGGTGAGACATGGAGGTGCACTATCTGGTTTAGCCCCAAATCTAACATGGTGATAAGCAGGTCACCTCCGAGAACATCTTATGGTTTCTAGTAAGCATAGAGTTACATGAAAACTCAAAAAAGTATCTTTGGAAATAGACTATATTTCTTAAGTAATACGGATTTTAAACTAAATTAAAATGTAAAAAAATGGGCGTCCCCTTACTGTTCCAACATGTGACACATCGCTATAATGCAAGAACTGATAAGAACAAACATAAAGGTGCCATAAAGTTGTATGAACATAACAAGAATAATCTTTATTTAATCACTAGGACACATAAACCACCTCAAAGAAGCCGTTTATAGATGATACAGTGTGATATGGGGAGGTGGGGAAAATACTTTATCCCCATTTAAAACTAAAAGACCATGATGACACATCAGATCAGTGTTCCCTGCTCATAGTATCCATCGGGATACCATGAGAAATCTATCCTGACTGATAGCGAGGTGGGGCTGTGATGGGGCCATGGAGTTCTATAGGGCAAGGATACTCCAAATTGGATTACCTTTGCCCTATTTACTAAACATATATATGCTTTCTGCATCGGACAACATTTGTACTACAGCGCTCTATGGCCCATTTTTGGCCCAGGTGAGATAAAAATACATTTTTCACGGTATCCCAACGGATACTATGAACAGGAAGCACAAACGTGATGTGAATGGGGCCTAACAAGAGACTTCTGTATGACTGCTGTTCACTTTGAGGTGTATATTTTGCATACACACCACATATGCTCTGTTTGGGATTAAAATCCTACTGTCTTTCTTTGTTCAGCTTCGGTACTATTTCCCCTGCTTCCTTCCTTTCAACCGTAAATGATGAAATTCTGTGCGCCTGCAGCCACCGCTAGATGGAGTCTGAGGTTAGGTTCACACACTGGGCGACATGTCAGAAAAGAGGCGAAGCCACGCCAGGTTTAAGGTGCGTTAAAAGAGTGTATAGTGCGCCTGAATGAATGAAGTATTTAATGCTCAAATCTGCAGTTTTCATCCAGAAAAGAGTCATAAAAAGAGTCAGTTTAATTCATGCCCCGCCCACCTGAGGCTAGCCACGCCCACCTCAACTGACTAACCTATTACTTTGAATTGGTAGAAACATGTAAATACCTGTCAGGTGGGCGGGGCTAACACTTGCTCATGAATAAACTGGACTCTTTCTGGCTGAAAACTGCAGATTTGAGCACTAAATACTCAAAAACGGCAGCATCTTACAGAATAAGGGACACAGCGCTGGAAACAGCAGGTCTGACGCTAGCTTGTTCTGTCCTCAGCAACGGGGGCATACGGATTCATTATTGAGCTCCATAGGCAATGTATACATCTGTATGCAGTAAGCTCCCCTGGATGTAGGCAACCTGATTTTTACTACTGAATTTAATGGCTATGTGAAGAAATCAGGTGGTAAGATAAACTGGTGCAGAATTTCATACCTAAAAACAAAATCATGTTCAAGGTTGGAGTTTCCCTTTAAGGAGTACCTCCACTTTTAGCTATATATGTCATGGACAACAAAGCTAAAGGAAATCTGGACTGTACGGGGCACAGCAGGATTCTTCGCTTTAAAGGGGTTTTGCCACAAAGTAAAATTGATGTGGGACGCTTGCAAATTAAATAATAAACATTTTCTCCATTCATTATTATTAAAAATGTTATACCTTTTTTGTTTAAACTGTTCCTTTAGTGATGCATTGTTTACAGCTTGTCTCCAGGGGATACGACCAGGGCTGAGAGCTCCTCAGTCCTGGTCGCACATCTCAGACATCAATTCCCCTCTCGGGAATTTACTGAAGGTTAAAACCCCCAGGTCGTCATTCTTTTCCCTCCTGTGTTCTCCTTAGTAATTAGTCAAACATGCAAATAAATAAAAAAGGAAACCCTCAATGAGGCTGTGCATTATAAAGAAAAAAAAAAACCACATTTTGGGTTCCTGCGGGGATTTAAACCTGGACCTTGGTGTAGTCAAAAACCTTACCTTTGAGCTAATTGTAGCTACTCACAGCTCTATCAAAACAGACCTTTTTTTTGATAGAGTGGGGAAAATTTGCAGGGTTTTGCACCTGCGGGACAATGATCTGAAATTTAAAACAAATCCACACGCACCTTTCTAAAACACAAGCTAAGATGATAACAGGGTATGAAATAGATCGTGGCAAAACCCCTTTAATGATCAGTAGGGATCTCCGCTCCTGCATCCCCACTAAACCCCCTGACTTTGCTTCGGCTTTAAAAGATGGGGGTAATCAACGAAAAGTTTGGTTATCATGTCATGTAAATAAAAAATAAAATGACCTGTAAAAAGAACCGGACATTGTTTTTCACTTTATATAGAACTGCAAATTTTTAAATTTTTAAAGGCAAAATAATGGCTTTTTTTGGGCCCGGGGTTTTTAAAATTTCGTACTAAAGGGGCCTTGTTTATTCCAGAAGTAGAAATTGCCCAAAATATAAAACACATGTGGGGGAAAAAAAAGTCAGTACAGAACAAAGCATTCATGTCTTCACCTGCGAGGTGTTTCTGGCCGCAGCTGGAATTTGGTGCAAATCTTCGGCATGTGGATAATAAGCAGGCCAAAGTGGAGATTCCAGATCACCGAGACTCATTGGCCCAGAACTAATATTATTGGCGTCTCCCTGGCTTACTCCTGGGGAGGGAACATATAGCTTTTTAGCGTATGAATGCAGGTTTTATAGGAGGATAAAACAGAAAAAAACAGCAATGAAACCCGCACTCTCCCTTTGTCTTTTTCCCCCCCCTCACAATGTATTTATTTTGTATTTTTATTAGGGGGAGCGATTACAGATATGGCTGCCAAGGCCAGCGTCCATAGGGATTTATAGCGCTGATCAGCCAATCAGGACTACGAAGGTCGTGCGTCGCTGCTGGGCAGATCGACATTTTGAAAAGTTAGGTGACAACCCCCGTGGGAGCTGCAACATCCGCTATATTGATTAATATCCAGCTTACCCTACTAACCGTTATTACAAAGCAACTTAAAGGGTTGTCCAGTTCATTTTTTTTATTTTTAAAATTTGTCATTTTGACAAAAACAATATTATACACTTTACTGAATTTAGAGGTATTTTTCATTGGTGTTCCCCTGATGATTTCTCCATACACCGGTAATATTAACTTGTAACATTGATTATTGTTCTATCTATGATCATGTCTGTATCTTAAAACCGGGGGGAAAAAAAAAATTTTAAAAAAAAAAAAAAAAAAACCCCCCCCCCCCCCTTTGGGTTTTGGGAAAAAAAATTTAAAACCCCCGGGGGGGGAAAAAAAGGGGAAAAAAATTTTTTTTTTTAAAAAAAAAAGGGGGGGAAAAATTTTTTTTTTTTTTAAAAAAAACCAATAAAAATTTTTTTAAAAAACCCCCCCCCTTTTTTCCCCCCCCCCCCCCGGAAATTTTTTTTTTAAAACCCAAAATTGGCCCGGGGGGGTCGAATTTTAAAATTTTTCCCCCCGGGGCCCAAAATCCCTTTTTTTTTTTTTGGGAAAACCCCGGGAATTAAAAGGGTTTTTTTTTTTTTTTCCCCCAATTTTTTTAAAAAAAAATTTAAAAAATTTTTTTTTTTTTTTTTTTTTTTTTTTAAAATTTTTCCCAAAAAAAATTTTTTTTTTTTAAAAAAAAAAATTTTTTTTTTTTGGGGGGCCCCCAATTTTTTTTAAAAAAAAAAAATTTTTTTCAAAATTTTTTTTTTTTTAAAAATTTTATTTAAAAAAAATTTTTTTTAAAAAAATTTTTTTTTAAAAAAATTTTTTTAAAAAAAAATATATAAATATATTTTTTTTTTATATATATATTTTTAAAAAAAAATAAAAAAAAATAATTATTAAAAAAAAAAAAAATTTTTTTATAAAAAAAAATTTTTTTTTAAATATTTTTTATATATATTATATAAAAAATAAAAAAAAAAAAAAATATATTTATATAAGTTTTTTTTTTAAAAAAAAATTTTTGGGTTTTTTTTATAAAAAAAATAAAAAAAAATTTATAAAAAAAAAAAAAAAAAAATTTAAAAAAAAAAATAAATTTTTTTAAAAAAAAATTTTTTGTTTTTTTAAAATAAAAAATTTTTTTTTTTTTAAATAAAAAAAAATTTTTTTTAAAAAAAAAAAAATAAATTTTTAAAAAAATATATATATATTTTTAAAAAAAAAAAAAAAAAAAATTTTTAAAAAAAATTTTTTTTTATTTTTTTATATATATATATATATAAAAAAAACCCAAAATAAAAAAAATTTTTTTTTTTTTCCCCCCCCCCCTTTTTTTAAAAAAAAAATTTTTAAACAAAAAAAAATTTGTTTTTTAAAAAAACCCCAAAAAAAAAAAACCCCAAAAACCCCCCTTTTTTTTTTAAAAACCCAAAAAACCCAAAAAAATTTTAAAAAAAAAAAAAACCCCCCCAAAAAAAAATTTTTAAAAAAAAAAAAATTTTTTATTAAACCCCCAAAAAAACCCCCAAAAACCCCCCTTTAAAAAAAAAATTTTAAAAAAACCCCCTTTTTTTTTCCCTTTTTTTTTTAAAAAAAAAAAATTAAAAATTTTGTTTTTAAAAAAATTTAAAATTTTTTTTTTTAAAAAACCCCTCCCAAATTTTCCCCTTTTCCCCAAAAAAAATTTTTTCCCCAAGGTTTAAGGGTTTTTTTTAATTTTTTTTTTTTATAAAAAAAAAATTTTTTTTTTTAATTTTCCCTAAAAATTTTTTCCCCCCCCCCCTTTTAAAAATTTTTTAAAATTTTTTTTTTTAAAAAAAATTTTCCCAAAAAAAAAAAAATTTTTTAAAAAACCCCCAAAAATTTTTAAAAAAAAAAACCCAAAACCCCCCAAAAAAAAATTTTTTTTTTCCCCTAAAAAACCCCCCAAAAAAAAAAATTTTTTTTCCCCCCAAAAAAAAAAACCCTTTAAACCCCAAAATTTAAAAAAAAAAAATAAAAAACAAAAAAAAAAAATTTTTTTTTTTAAGGGGGGAAAAAAAAAAAAATTTTTTTATAAATATTAAAAAAATTTTTAAAAAAATTTTTTATATAAAAAAAAAAAAAAAAAAATTTTTTTTTATATAAAAAAATTTTAAAAAAAATATATAAATTTTTTTTTTTAAAAAAAAAAAAAAAAAAAATTTTTTTTTTTGAAAAAAAAATTTTTTTTTTTAAAATATAAAAAAAATTTTTTTTAAAAAAATATAAATATTTAAAAAAAAAAATTTTAAAAAAATATATAAAATTTTTTTTTATAAAAAATAAAAAAATTTTTTTATAAAAAATAAAAAAAAAATTTTAATTTTTAAAAAAAAAAAATATAAAAAAAATAAAAAAAACACAATTTTAAAAAAAAATTTTAAAAAAATAAAATTTAAAAAACCCCCAAAAAAAAAAAATTTTTTTTAAAAAAAAAAAAACAAACCCCCTTTTTTTTTAAAAAATTTAAAAAAAATTTTTTAAATTTTTTTTCCCCCCCAAAAAAAAAAATTTTTTCCCAAAATTTTTTAAAACCCCCAAAAAAAAAAAAAAAAAAAAAAAAAAAAAAAAATTTTTTAAATTTTGTTTAAAAATTTTTTAAAATTTTTTTTTTAAAAAACCCCCAAAAAAAACCCCCCCCAAAAAAAAACCTTTTTGAAAAGGGAAAATTTTTGGGGGGGTTTAACCAAAAACCCCCCCCCAGGAAAAAAAAATTTTTTTTTTTTTTTTCCCCCCAAAAAAAAGGGGAAAAAAAAAAAAAAATTTTTTTTGGGGGTTTTTTTTTTTCCCTTTTTTGGGAAAATTTTTAAAAAAGATTTTTTTGGAAAAAAAAAAAAAAAAAATTTTTTTTTTTGGGGGGTTTTTTGGGCCCTTGGGTTTTTTTTCAATTTTTTCCCCCTTTTTTTTTTTCCCAAAATTTTAAATTTTGGGAAAAAAAAAATTTTTTTTAAAAAAAAAGGGGAAAAACCCCCAGGGCCCAAAACCCGGGTTTTTTCCCGGTGGTATAAAAGGTCAGCAGGAAAGCTGATGGGCGGGTGCATTCCGTCTCCCTTTTCTGGGCTGGAGACATTCACACGCTGGAACCGTGCTGCTCCCCCATCTCCCAAGGTGCTGGAGAACTACCCTGTGTATATTAAGGCTCAGCGACAGGATTTTTGTTTATTTTTTATTGTTTGTGTGCAGTATTCCCTACTTTTTTGTTTGCGGGGTAAAATAAAACCACGGAAGAAACCCCGTTTGAACCAGATATCTCCCCTCTGCCAATGCCTAAAGGGATTTTATATGACCCCCAAGCTTCGAGCCAAATACAACATAATTATACCACACATATAAATATATATAAAAATTATACCACACACACCACATATATTACACACTTTTTAAAAAAAAATATAAAATTAAAATTATATATAATATATATAAATAATTAAGAGGAGATCTCTTTAAATATTATTTTATACATAATAACCCATACATATATATTGCACCTTTGATGCACTTGATGCTTCTTTTTTGCATTTTATATTGTTTGCAAACCGTATTGTTAAAATTTTAAATTAATTTAGGCAATTTGGATCTATACATAAAAAGTTAATATTTCTGGGGACCTTTTTTTCTTTTTTTAACTGTTTTTTAGGTTTTTTTTCCCCCATCTACTATTATCATGTAGCTAAAGATCATCAATCATTGTATATTTTTGGGGAAAATTTTCCCTATGTACTACCATTTTTTTTGAGATCATATTTTAAAAAGTTCTTTTTTAATTTTTTAATGTTATCATAATAATACAGGATATAAATTATTAATGTTTCCTCATTGTAATGACTAAAAGAGTTCATCTGAGGTTGGTTATATAGTGGTTTTCTAGTGTTGTTGCCATTTTTCATTCTGTGTATTCACATTATTTACAGTATTAGGTTTATGACCAAAAGTGGTGACGTCCCTTACTACTATTACTTACACTATAGAAGCAACAGCCTCCCACGTGATGACGGGAAAATAATTTTCTGCTGGTATGCGCAAGTAGGGGCCGCTCTTTCTAGTGTAGACAAAATTGGGGGTTATTAAAATGGGGGTGCCCAGAAGGTGGCTCTTTCCCCGGGGGTACGCACCCTACTCCTAATTTTAACCCGGTGCACTCCCAAAATCAGGGGCCCTTTTCAAGGGCACATGCACTTTGTAATGCGCCTGGATGGGGGGTGTGCTGGGATGGTCACACTACAACCGAAGAAGCTACAAATTTATAGCTTCAGTACAGCAAATCCAGACGCATTACTGCTGGAACAGGTAGAGCACTTTAAAAGTGGTTTACCTGAGCCAGAAATGTCGCTTTGTACCTAGAAAGTGCTAACTCTATGACCTGCAGTAGAACAGGCGCATTCTACACTACTAATGCATGCAAAAAAATGGGCGCCAAAAATCATACATGTCGCACTTGGCATCTATTTTTGGAAAATCACTGTGTGAAGCCCCTTATACCTCTGGATGTATCCATATGGTATAACTGTGGACCCGACACAGAATAATGCTTTGGTAAAGTATCTATATCTAAGGTGGCGAGTGTACACATTATTTGGTTTCTATCTGAGGAGGTTTGTTGTACCATGTTTCGATCTAGTTCCTCTTAGCAACTATTTAGTATAATGAAGAATTTTTAATAATATGAATTTAAAGTAAAAGTTTTAACAAATATTAGGGCTCTTCATTCTGTGATTATGTAGCCACCATCACCCTCACTGAACACAGTGTCACATTACTTTGTATAGTGTGATGTTTCGTTCAGGGAGGGCGGTGGGCAGCCTTAGGGCATGTCCTCACGGCAAGGGTTTTTGGCCGGTTTTTCAGCCGGTTTGTGGTTTTGCAGACCACCTGAAAAACTGGCCGAAAATGAGCACAATTGTGCTCTATGGAAAAGCCGTGCAGCAGTCCCCACTGCACTGGTTTTCCGTCCGGCGGTTCTTACGCCCGCGAGCCACCCACAAAACATTCTACACGCACAATCTTCCGTCCGATTTTCGGACGGAATCTGTGCTTGTGAAGGGGGAGGGCTTTTCTCCGCTCATCGCGGAGAAAAGCCGCCCCCCCTCGCGGTCGTGGGGACGGCCGCAAAACGGGACAGATACCATCCAGGTATACCGACTGGTATTTGTCCTCTGCAGTGGGGACGCAGCCTTAGCGTAGAAGCCCCGGCCTGCTGACTAGTCCGCATGCCCACAGATAATCATCTACTGGGCAGAAGCGCTATGGTGTAGCCGTCCATCGCCCTACCCGAATGAAGCATCACACTATACAAAGTAGGGGAGGCTCTTCTATAGTGTGTGTAGTAGTAGGAGTTATGTAATCACTTACGGCATTAAACATAATACTGTTAATAGTGTAAAACACAATGTACAATACATATCAATTAAAGTGAAGATTGTTTTTGCCATAATGAGCTCAATTAAATAAAAACCATAATGAACCTGACAATCCCTTTAACTTAGAACACATTCTAATGTAAAGTCGCTGCGATTGAGGATCAGTACATCATTGTACACCAGTATTTATAGTTCTGCACATATCCTATGGATATGCCATAAATACTTGAAATGGGAACCCCTTTAAATAAGTGTCTCATGAAATGCATTCCTGCTCTTTTTTAGCTTGCCCTAACATATACTTTAAATTGGCAGCTTTTCTTCAATAGTTTACACGTTAGGCTCAAAATGACAACTTGATTAAGAGACACAAACTCTGAAGATCTTATACATCTACTTTTCTTTGCAAACCAGTATATGTTTGCACCGTATTTGCATGGTCCGTCAGTATCCTTGTGCCCCCAAATGAACTACTTATTGTTTCTTTTTTAGCCCTAGTTTTTGTCTAAAATTAGAAATTAAATTGGAGCCCCGGGGGGACTGATGGAAAACTGAAAAGGATTTTATAAAAATGGAGCAGCCCCATGTTGTTATTAAGCAATGGTAATAAAAATAAAATGATGTACAGAAAATAACCTGGTATATTCATTTGTGGTCCATGGGATGATGGATGTATCCCGAGATGTCCAGCAGTTTGACCCGTCCTATGGGCTCTGTCCATAAAAGCAGAATGTCCTTGCAGGATTTGCTGGGCTGCTGGTGTCAGACATGGCCTCTGACCTTCACTGATTTCCCCCATGCTGTTCTCATCCCCAGAGCTCTAAAGAACAGACAATAAATAGCTGAGTAAATAAAACCCTTTCTGGAGGACAGAAAAAATGTCTCCCCTGGCTATGCAAAAACAAAGCTGCTGTATCCCCAATTTTAAATAGGTGAAAATGGGTTAAAACATGACCCCCATGAAGAAATCCACACACCGCCAAATCTGGGCCCCTCATAAATGAGATAACCCGATTAGCTTGCAGGGTGCCACAGTGAGGGCGGCCAAGTTACCTCAGCATGGCAGAAGACTTCATTGTGAGCAACCGGATCCTGATTCAATTTGGCCAGGAGCGAGCGCACGGGGTCGGGATGTGCTGCTCCGAGGGGCCTGTCCATTACCTGTCCTTCACTGGGAGGATCGAATTCCTGGAGGAAGAATCGCACCGTTACTAGAAGATCTGTTTTTCATCCAACATGAGAACGGTTGTATTTGGCTACAAAGACCATACGGGCTCATGGATCGATAACGGGATAGGTTTGAAGACTATGTAAAAATGACTGAACTGACTCAGATCTGAGACGTATTAGAAAGAATGTCTCATGACGACCAGGAACGTCTACTATACATGGCTATTAAACAGACATAAGCTCGGTCTAGTCTGATCAAAGTTGCTGTTAAAGGGGTTGTCTCCCCCCCCCCCCCCCCCCCCCCCCCGCCCCCCCCCCCCCCCCCCCCCCCCCCCCCCCCCCCCCCCCCCCCCCCCCCCCCCCCCCCTACAAGGTTTGCTGCTTTTTTGTTAAAGATCTTACAAAAACAAATCACTTTGCAATAGGGCCCTTTTGCGTGTCCTACCTATTCCTAGATATCCGTCCTGTGGGTGCATCGCTCCCCAGGGCTATAGCTACAGACCTGGTCTTCTCTCCGATGCGCCAGCACTGGTTGCTATAGCTACAGACCTGTTCGATCTCTCCTGATAGGCTGCCAGCACTGGTTGCTAAGCTACAGACCTTTTAAAATTCTCTCTGATAGGCTGCCAGCACTGGTCGCTATAGCTACAGCCCTGGACTTCTACTGCGCCTGTAGAAGCCAGTTAACACGACCCTGAATTCAAAATGAAACCAAGAAAACAGGACTGAGGCGAGATGAATCTATGTAGTGAGACAACCCCTTTAGCACAATCTCAAGTGTCCTGGGTTCAGATGTGAGGAGTGTGCTGCAGATTTTGCACTGAAAGTAACAGCACACTACATGTACATAGGAGTTTAAAATCCCATTCACACTTGATGGATTTTTCTAATGTAGCTTTGAGATTATGCTACACATGCACAACTCACCGTCAGCAGTTACCAAAAATGTCTAGGGTTTGAACGAGTACAATAGACTCTACCAGCGACAGTTCATTAAGTGATGATATAATAATACACAAGACCCATTTGTTTGAAGAATTCCTACAAAATCCATAAAAATGACAGGGACCCGTCCCCTTCTTCCTGTTTCTGGAACACATAGCTAAAACGTCAAGGAAGAGTCTGCAAAACTAACGCAAAAAAAAGTAGAGCATTTGCCCACAGCAGCCAGTCTGGTTCCAGCTTTCATGTTTCATAGGCTCTTTGGTAAATATGAAAAGTGCAATGTGATTGGGGGTTACAGAGCACTACTGCCCGCTTCCCTTACTAGGTTTTATAAATCCTACCCAGGCTTTTCAATGAAATATTGTAATGTCCAGTACATTCATATTTCTTTCTGGTTGCAGCAGAATCTGGAATAAACACTGCAGAACCTGGGCCCATAGGGAAGAAAAAGATGTATATGACCTGAACAGGTACGTTTTCTGATGATCACTATACTTTTACCAAAAAATTAAAGTAGTTATTTGGGAGTTTACATTTTCTAATAAAAATCCCCTCCTTGTAGATTGTAAGCCCTCGCGGGTAGGGTCCTCTCTCCCTCTGTCGTGCCAATTGTCATTAATCACTTATCATTGTACTAGTTTGACTTATGTTATGTATGTAACCCCCTCGAATGTACAGCGCCCTGGAATCAATGGCGCTCTAAAATAAATAATAAGAATGATAACATGCATAGACTGTGTAAAACAGCAATATCTGAAGTAGTAGTCACCTCACTGACCCCACAGGCCGCTGCCTGGGTCCCCACTTCCTAGTCTGGTCACAACACATAGGAAGCTGCAGTGATTGGCAAGGCAGCCAAGTGCAGTGTGTGCAGACAGGACCAAGAAGTAAGGATCAGGGCTGACATGGGCAGTGTTGGAATGGCAGCGGCTGGGGGGGCGGGTGAGTTGGTGTCTCAGTTATTATTGTCTATTTTTGTTTTAAAGCAGTCTACAATATTCCTAAAAAAAATTATACTGAATAATAATGTATGGACATAATCATAACACCTACCATGTCATTAGTGTCCTTAAGAGTGCTAGATAAACTCTCCATCAAGTTTGGATAGACAAAGCCACCTGCTGCTAAGGCTGGAATGAGAAGAAAGAAAAAAAACATAAAAAAAAAAACAACTTAAGTTTTCAAGTTAAGGCTAAGCTCACACGGCATAATTGTGGGGCTTAAGTATGTCCTGCAATCAGGCCGGGACTTTGGGAGCTCGTGCCGATCAGCGCATACTCCCGCGGGGCGGGGGGGGCGGCGTGTGGCACCATAGACATTCATTACTAGCGGTGGTATTCGCTGCTAGAAATTGACATGTCATTATCCCCCCGCTCGCCGATTGTACGAGCAGGGGAGGGAGGCGAAAATCCATATTTCTTATGGAACTGTGGATTCCCGTAATGTCGGGGGCACATTTTTTTGTATTTGAGCGCGTACCCCACGAAATGGACCAAAATTTAACCCCCTGTGAACATAGCCTAATAGTTTAAAAATAATATAATAAAAAATAAAAAATATTCTGGAAAAAAATTTCAAAAAATTATAACAAAATTATATTTGTAGCAAGGAACTAAGCAATGGAAACGGAGGTTTACATATTTCATTACAGTCCAAATAATATATTATGGTTTCCCGACATTGTAAAGAGAGGACCGGTCACAGGTACAAGCTGCTATAAACATGCGGGTGCATCTGTGACCGGGGAGCTCCTGCACCTCCTAGGAATGGAAGGTGAAGGCTCTGGACATGTTCAAGCCATACAAGGGTCTCTTGGGTTACAATATTTTCATCTAAAAGGGTTTGCATGGGAGCAATTTGGGATGTTCCCCCAACGTTTTTTGCTTATTTTTCGAGTTATCATCGGGTATCTGAGGAAAGGTTTCCCCCGAATATATGGGAAGTAGATGCTGCGGCCACATGGATTTTGAATAGGCAAATACCCTACGTGGACTAGGTTTGCTCAATTTCCAGAAAATTTATAAGTTTTCCACAGAATCAAAAGAAAAAAATTAACAAAAAAGTCCCGCAGGGAAAGCGTATACCGCTGGTATATAGAGCAAACAGTTCACAGAGGATTGTGTTAGTCTTTTAAATTTTATGGGGCCACCCCCGGAAAACATCGCGTTCCTGGGGTCCTTTCCCCATGATACCCCAATGGATATCCAAAACGTAAAGCAAATAACACTGTGAACGTTCCACGATATTGTAGCTTCAGTAATACAGGGGTTTTACTAGTAAAATGTCCATATGAATAGCCTGGATCTTGTATCAATCACATGAGTCGTAGATTAGCAGTGTCTGTGACATTGTACGGTGATTGTAATTTCAAGATACAAAGTCCCGGGTAAGAACGTTGTATGTCCTGAGGCCATTGTGACTGATAGCACTGCTGCGTATGCAAACAGCATAAGTGTAGAGATACTGATATCGTCATAAGGCATTCTGCTAGTGCTATGACAAATACAATGGTATCTTTATATACATTCATAGCAGAAAAAATGTGCAAAGCTTATGGGCGTGGAGCTTTGATTTTTACAAGTATGATTTAAAAAAATGTCAGTCATATGCTATGCAGTTTGTCTTGTACAAGTATCTGCACATCTTTCAGTGACCTATTTGGTTTACCTTTAGCAGGTGGAAGGGACAAAGGTAAAAAAAACAAAAAACAAAAAACCTTTATGCCACCTTCACACACTTTGTGGCTTTTTTTTTTCTTAAAGTGCCTCAAATATTGAACGCATTCCTGGGATGTTTTTTTTTTTTTCCTACATAATGTATTTAGGTAAATGTACCTATTTTCTGTTGCATTTTCCTGTAAGAAATCATGTCATTCATAGATTGTGATTTACAAATTCCTCTCTGAATTACATGATTTGCAATATGAAATAATGCCACACGATTTATATTTCTCAGTAGACTTCCAGCTAACAGCAGGCTGCAGTGTTTTTAGCCAAAAGAAAACCTAGGTTGAGATGGAAACTCAAAAACGCCACAAAAATGCAGTGTTTTTTTTTACCCCAAAAACGCTCTGTGACGTGAGCCATAGGGTATATTACCCGTGGGGTTTTTTCCTCAGAAAAATTTTTGCTTTCAAAGCAGATTCGTTGGATTTCTGTCGTAGATTTTATTTAGATTTTTCTGCATGATGTTCTAACATAGTTTCTGTGCAAAATAAGGGCTATGTCACTTACTCCACACAGAATTTTCTGTGCAGATTTCGGAGGAAAATACGTGTGCTTTCTACACTGAAATCCAAAGTGGAAACAAGAGGTCAAAGGCATTTAAAAAGGAGGAAAGGTTTTCTATATGTAACACAAGGCAGAAATCTGATAGTGCTAGTGATATATAGCAGAGCAAAGGGGACACTTGCATCCCACGGAGATGAAAATACACATTCAGAGAAGACCTTTAACCACAATGTATTTTAACTGTAAGACGCGCACTTTTTTGGTCGCTGCAGATTTCAGAGTTTGCGCCGCCCGGGGGTTTGGGGTTTACTAACAGCCCCCATCCCAGAGCTGTCCTGGAGCACGGGGGGGAGGAACCCCTGCTCCCCCTGCTTTAACCCTTTTATTGCGGCGGTGCGTTACCGCAGCACAATCAAAAAGGGGTTTCCGCTCTGTGGGTATGGAACACCCCGGGACCCGACAGAGATGGGGAACGGCGCACAGTCAGCCCTGGGGACTGAGTGGCCCCCGGGCTTCTTTGACTAAGCCCTTTACTAGGAGCATTGTGTGTAGATCACTGCCTGGTAAAGTGAGACAGATTAGAAGTTTGCTTATGAATTGCTAAAACATTTTTAAGTATAACAAAAAAAAAAAAAATTAAAACAGGTCTCCCTTCATGGGAGTAAAAAAATAAAAAAAAGTGTAAAAAAAATATAAAAAAAAAAAAAATAAAAATTTAATAAAAAAAAATTGGCAAAATTACACACCACAAAAAAACCCTACCATTTAGTTCCAACAACCGTAATAACCTGTAGAATTAATCTAAAAAGTTATTAAGTGTGAAATGTGAATGGTGTAAAAAATAAAAACAAAAAACAATTTTTTTACAAGATTAAGAAAAAAATACTGCAATTATTTATAAGTGAACTTAAACTAATCCCCCATAAAGTAGAACTTGTCTCGAATAAAACGAGGCCTCATACAACTGCGTCACTGAAAAAATAAAGTTACAACTGTTGAAACGCAAGGAGGCAAAAACTAAAAAAAAATGTTCTGGTCATTAACTACTTTTCAGGTGTTCGACTTAAGGCAGGGGTGTCAAACTGCAGTCCTCCAGCTGTTGGGAAACTACAACTCCCATGATGCCCACGGTTATAGATTATACAAATGCATGATGGGAGTTTTGGTTTCCCAACAGCTGGAGGGCCGCAGATTGACACCTGTGGCTTAAGGGGTTAATGGTATTGTTTCTTACAGCAATTACCTGTGGGGACAATTATCTGCCCGTCGCTGTACAGGACCTCTCCCTCTGAGAGTGGTTTGTCTGTGGTGTCGGACTCTGTGATGGTCACGCTGCTTTCCTCGGAGGAGGTAGAAGAACTTGATGAAGAATGAGTAGGTGACACATGTTCTGGTTGAGGGGCAAGAACTGGTTTCTGTGGTTCAGGAGCGGTAACAGAGATTAAGCTCTTTGGTTCTTCTTCTTCAGCCACTGTCATTACACTAAGGAAAGAGACAGAGCCTGATGTAAAACAACAGTGTATGCACAAACATGGATGAAACGTGTGGACTTGCACATCTGTGATTTTCACAAATCAAATTGGCTGACTCTCTGGTTTACCTAACTTTGTACCACATTTCACAATGATAGACAGACCTTAAAAATCCTCAGACCACTTCATGGTAATATGTATGGGGACAGTATATAAAAGCAAATAACTAAGAGAGAAGCACTGACTTTCTAAGCGTTGCAACTGCAGCAAAAGATCACAGAGTACCTGGCAAATCTCTGGACAGGTCTGTTTTTAGTACATTAAGTACTTATATCAGTGCTGTTACACATTACAGGAACGCCCGCTTAACCTGCCAATGAGATCAGATTATCACCTATTTGTTTGGGGTGTTCCAACACTCCATGCCCAATCCTTTTGTTCTGAAGGAAGATAAGCCACCACTGAAGGTGCCTAGCGATGGCTTACTCCCCTCTCCCTACTGTGAGCACATTCATGTGTATCGCGAGCAACGGTATTGTTATCGGAGACTGAAATATCTCCCGGTTTTGTTTGTGTGGTGCGCCGCGGTCAGATTTGGGATTTCCCGCAGCCCCGAACATTGAAGGCTGCAGGAATCCGGCGGAAGAAAGAAATGTTCTCTCTTCCACCAGAAGGATGGCGGTTTAGAAATGCTCGGTAAAAAAATCTGTGCTGTGTAAAGGTCTTCACAGCACTCGTTACAACACTGATTTTCTATTGAGGTCTACACAGCACTCGTTACAGTCAGATTTTCGTCGGACTCTAAATATTGAAACCGCCAAAAATCAGACGGAAAATCTGTGCTGTGTAGACATAGGTTGACCATAAATGTTAGGCTATCTTAGGGAGATAAAACTGTAGCACAATCTCAAACCTTGCAGTGCTAGTTCTTTCTTCCGGAAATATATGACTCAACTGATATTGGACATTACATTTCTCTTGTCCATAGAGTGCGTCCCTGCACAAACTAATTAGACGGTGTTAGGGTGCTTTCACGCGGTGCGGTTTTTGGAAGCGTTTTTTGTGCAGGAAGGCACATCAATTAATGCTATACATTGTTGCACAAAAAACGCATCAAAACCGCACCGCGTGAAAGCACCCTTAGGGCATGTCCCCACTGCACGGTTTTCGGCGGGTTTTTCAGACCGCCGGAAAAAACGGCCAAAAATTAGCACAATTGTGCTCTATGGAAAACCCGTGCAGCAGTCCCCACTGCACGGGTTTTCCGCCCGGCGGTTTTGTCGCCGGCGGTCCGGCTGCAAAACATTGTAGAAGCGCAATCTTCCGTCCGGTTTCCGGACGGAACATGTGCATCTCAATGGGAGGGGGGAGGGCTGTTCTCCCCTCATCGCGGAGAAAAGCCGCCCCCCCCCCCTCCTCCCCCGGGACGGCTGCAAAACAGGACAAAAACCGGCCGGCAAACCTGACGGTATTTGTCCAATGCCGTGTAAACGGCCCCTTAGTGCGCATAGGGACACACCCTATTGACAAGAATAATGGGAAAACAGTTGTGAATTTTATTCATTTGTTTCCAGGAGGAATAACAAAGGCTCATCACAGAAATAATCCAGACTTGTTACTGTATGTGGAATATAAAGATCTGCATGTGAGAAGAGCGGACATGTCCACTAACATTAAAACGGTGTTTCCACCATAGTTTGATGACATTTCACCATCAAACTCTGAAAGGTACCGCTGCGATCGGTTCTCCATTCTAAGTCAAAACTTTCGGGGGCCCGTTTGTGAAGTACAATTCCAGTCCCAATTGTGGGACCCACACCCTTTGGACTTTGATGGCATATCCTAGCTATATGCCATCAAAGTTTATGGTTTGAATAACCCTTTAGGTCTAGAGACTTTATATAGCAGTGCTGTGGTATACGAATACACTGGTAGGCTTGTTGGTTTTTTATATACTTATCGACAAGGTTTTATTTTACAAGTTAAAATACATACAAGACTGACGGTTTGGTCATGAGAGCTTATTGTATTTTTACTTGTAAAATAATACTTCATTACTGTTCAAACCTACAAGGCAATTGGTATATCCATACATCACAATAATACTTCATTACTGTTCAGACCTACAAGGCAACTGGTATATTCATACATCACAAAAAAGTCTAGACATTTTGGGCCTCGTGTATGAAAACTTTCTGGTTCTAAGACTTTCTTTGTTACCTATGAACCAACAGGATCCCTTTCTTTTTTATAGTGCCTAAAAATGAAAGGGGAGCTCTGATTGGTTATTTTTGGGAACAAAAAAAGTTTTTAACCAGACAGTTTTCATACATGCCCCCCCTTTTCTGGCATTTTGTTTTTTGTTATATAGCATTGTTAGGGCCAGTTCAAACGGCCCTTAAAATGGGGGCCCTATTTCGGTCCGTAATTAGCGCCGAAGTGCGCCAAATTTCGGGCGAAAACGGCCCATTATTACGGTAATTACAGTTCTCTAGAGAATTGGATTACGTTCCTTTTCCCCCGCCCGGCGGATAATTGAAAAGTCACTTTTAGCGGGTATACGGCCGTGCAGTGATAGCTATGGGCCGGCGAAGTGCCGGGGCCCCCGCTTACTCCCCCGCCCCGCCCCCCCCCCGTCCACACGGCGGGAATTGGGGGGTAATTAGTGATTGCCGTGTATGAAACATTTTAGCCTTATTTTCCATAGCACTTGAGAGACTGTTTATTTATTAACTCAAATGATCCGTTGGGTTTCCCCAATGGGCCAAAAATAAAGTCCTAAAACAACATTTTCATACAGATCCCTTTTCTGGCATTTCTGTTTGTAGAATGCATGTATAATAGGAGAAGAACTTAATTTCAATGGCAAGGGGAAAAATAAATTAAAAGTAGAGCTGATGCACTAAAAAGAGTGGACAGTGTTCTTTCCTTACGGCACATTGGAAATTGATTCAAATCCTACATGTTTGTGTAGACTGTATGGTCTAGCGAGGTCTTTTATATGTACTATAAATTGTGTCTAGTGCGCAGTTTCATAGGATGGTAATATAGTTACCTGTATCTGCGCACGTATGACAGAAAATGGAGAACGCGTTGAAAAATGTGAAAATGTATACCTTTTGCGTTTTCAAGCCTGCACAATAAATGTGATTACTGCAATCTGTTTCAATCTATTGTATGATGTCCTGTGGTGAGGCCACACTTTGTTTTCCTACTTACACAGCATCTTTATACTGGACGGCCTCTTTAAGAGAGTGCGGGTTTTCTTCCTCCAGCGGCAGATCTGAATTGTTCCATGGATTGGGAAGAGGACTCTTTATTGAAGATGATTGGTCGTTATCTTCTGGTATAATAGATGTGGGAGTATTCACTCTGGGAGGAGAGGCTACTGGTGTCGTCGTGGGTGTAACTATCTCTGTTACTGGAATCCTTTCCTCTATTAAAAAAAATAAATAAATTGTATTTTCAATATACACAGCCATCTACAGTTGTATGGGCACATTCACACAGCAAGGGTTTTAATTTGGTTTTCTGATTTAAAAACAGTCTCAAAACCGTCAACCATCCCCATTGACTTTAGTAGAAAATCCATCCAGTAATCTACACTGCACATTTCGTTTTTTTTACTGCCTGCATTTTCAGACCACCGCCGTTCCGAAAAACTTGTTACATGTACAATCTTCTGCCTGGTTTTCGGGCAGAAGGTGTGCTATTCAATGATAAGGGGGCGGGCAAATCCGCAAACCGGACAGAACCGTCCCCCAAAATCATTGAAAAGACGGTAAAATTCTGATTAAGAATCCGACCGGTATTTTCTCACTGCCATGTGGCTGTAGCCTGTGACTCCACATGCAGAGGACATCCTCGACCATGGGTCTAGAGTAAAATCCATATGCATTAACATGCAGATTCTCCAATTTCATCACTGAAAAGGGTGAAAATCTGCAAGATACGCATATTTTCGCATTGAAAATGCCAGCAGCATTTAGGTGAGATTTTCCAAATCCATGTGCCTGGTACTGTGATCTGCTGCAGAAATTTACCTTTGTCAATCTGCAAATAAAATACATAGCAATTCTACCCCATGTGGATTCACCCTTTGTGCACAAAATCTTCAAATATCACAGTATAGTAATACATTCACAAACCTGCAGACTGGAGACATGCAAGTTTATTCTGAGAGGGTAAGTACTGATGATCAGAACCGGTAAGAGATCCCAAATTGAAAAAGGTATGACCACCCTCTTCTATTAAGATGTTGACATTTCCGCCAATTCTAAGTGTGACTCTCATGACACCTTTAGGTGCATCTTCTGCTACAATGTACAGTTGGCAAGAGAGACACAGTGACCGTTATCATGAGAGTGAACCTCTAGGTGTATCTGAGAAAGTCGGGTGATGGCCAATATAGCCAGCCTTATCCTTGGGACGTCTCCCTTTTCACACAGTCACTGTTTTCATATTGCGGCAGGACTATGCGTGACTTCCTTATCAGCAGTCTGAAAAAGCTGGACTGCTGTAATAGTAGCCCCTACCGCCAGTTACCCATGCTTCTCAGACACAAAAATGGCTGAACAGAAAGTTTACCAGAAGCAAAACCCCTAGGGCCATGTTCACACTGTGTTTTTGGACGAGGTTTCGGAGCGTTTCCTCGCCCAAAACCTCGTCCAAACCACATCAAAACCTCGCCTTGAACAGGTTTTGGATCAGGTTTTCACCAATACAAATGAATAGCCTGGACAAAAACCGCGTCGCAAACGCGCCAAAACCATGCTTCAAGAATTGACATGACACTTCTTTTTCATTGCTTCCAAAGTAGTGTTTAAAAACCTCGTCGGTTTTACACAGGAATCAATGAAATGAACTGGGGGCATTTTGGGTGAGGAAACGCTCCGAAAACCTCATCCAAAACCTCGCGCAAAAACGCTGTGTGAACATGCCCTAAGCAATGGTAGTGAATGGCTACTAATTTCCAATGGACTTTGTCCACACGTGGCAGTGTCAAACCATGGACAAAACACTCCCGCACGAATCTTCTGTTGCTATTACAGTTTCACTGGCTGACTCGTGGCCATTGCTGCCAAGTGTGAACCAAGCCCTGGTGGTTACATGAACAGCTTTGTAACTTAAGAGGCCGTTCAAACGGCTTATTTGTGGCACGCATTTCAGCCGTATTGCGCGCCGTATTGCTCTCCAATACGGCTGGCATCTGTGCCAGCCATTACGGTAATCCACAGTTCTCATAGAGAACTATGGATTCCGTCTCCCCTCCTCGCTCGGCGAATACGCTGGGCGGGGAGAAAGTGACATGTTCATTATCCCGGCGGGATACGCGCCGTGGATAATGCATGTCTATGGGGCCGGCTGGCAGCGCCCCCGCCCCGTACTCAAGCCGTAATTGCGGGCGAAATCTGTCCCGCAATTACGGCTTGAATAAGCCGTGTGAACCCTGCCTAAAACTAACCTGCTTCTTTTTTAAATCAGATCTTTTTTATTGACTTTTTCATTTTTAATACAATAAAGTTGTTAAACAATAAAATGAGTGTACAAAAATGATTAAATTCTTAAGAGTAGAAGGGCAGCAATAAAAAGACAATGTTCAAGCTATAAAACATATGGAAATATGATGAAATAATTCCATTGTGACATATACTAAAGAGATCCAAGACACAGAAGCAAAGAACCCACCTCCTCCACCCCCCTGCACAAAGAAACCTCAAAGTAAAACCTGAGTATTTTTTCAAGCATCTGAACATTACAGTTTCCTCGAGGGTTGTACCCGCCACCTCACATGGCTAAACTACTCCACTGCCCAGCGCAAGAAATTAAACGTGGGTTCTTGTTTTTTCTTTTTTTTTTTTAAGTATTTATTTTGAAAGAACTTTTTTCTTCATTGTATAACAATTAAACAAGTTAAGAAACCACATACAGTCGTCAGAAAACATACAAGCAATTTACCAATAAATTAAATGGGACGGATGTGCTCACACAGACATGAAACAAAAGTTGATTCTTTCCTTTTGTCACTAATACAGAGTTGTCTATCAGAGCACCCTAGGATTTAAACATGATTTCAGGATGTAGTACCATTCATACCATACATTCTCTTAGTCCAGCCACCTTAAAAATAGCTGCTGACCAGGATCTTTGCCCCACCACCTGGGTCGCTCCACTCTCACACAAGTATATTACCTAACCGGACTGTGCTGCAAGCCACAGGCCCCAAATCTCCATAAACCTATCCGGGACACCCCTAGCCTCAAAGGTAAGTCTATAGAGGGACAGATCCCCGTTAACAATTTGCTTCCAGTGTTGTACAGACGGGGCCTTCGGTGGTTTCCAATTCAACAAGATAGTTTTCCTGGCGTAGAACATCAGTAATCTGTATAACTGCCGCTTGTATTTAGTCTGTAGTAGTTCTTCTACTAGACCTAAAAGGCTATTCTCTGGAGCACAAACCCCTGGGAGACCCAATTTCTCGTTCAGAAACCTGTGGACCCCCGACCAGAATCTCCGAATGGTGGAGCACTCCCACACCATATGGAAGAAAGAACCTCTCCAAACCCACATCTCGTAGACTCCGGATTTTGAAGTTTGCCCATACAGGCCAGCCTAGCTGGCATATAGTACACCCTATGTAACCATTTAGTCTTTATCAGCTGATCTCTGGCACTAATCACCGTACCCCGCCAAGTGGACGCCAGCTCCTCCAAACCGGGGATATCCTCCATCCACTTCTCGAAGGACTTTTTCAGGGGAGATGGTTGACAACTCAAAATAGTTCTATAAAAGGTAGAGACCTGTTTCACCGGGTTTTCCTTTCTAGCCAGTGTCTCCAGGGAATCACACTCCAATTGAATGGTCCCCCCTCCAAATTGTTTAAAGCATGCGTGACACAACTGAAAATATCTGAAAAGGGGCCCTCCACCTGAGCCGATCTTACTCCCTAGTTCCTGGTAGTCTGGGAAACGCCCCTCCACATACAACGGTCTTAGGTATTTTATCCCACTCCGTAGCCACAATTCAAAGTCCACCAGGTAGGTCAACTCGGGTAATCTCCCATTTCTTCACAATGGGATATAGGGTGACCATGCATCACTGTCCCTATCCCCCCTATAGGTACCTACAAACTTTTTCCATACCGCCACTGTCGCTGCCATAGTAGTTGTATAATACTGCATCTGATATCGTCCTTGCCTATACAACAAGTTGGCTAAGGCCTCATAGGAGCCCAATAAGGCCGCCTCCAACACCACCGCCGGATTTTCACAACTGGCCCCTATCCACCAACCCACATACATTAACTGTACTGCCACATAGTAGATGTAGAAATCCGGAAGCGCTAACCCCCCCATCTTCATATAAGGCTTTCAATGTGGATTTGCCTAATCTAGGAGTACTCCCAAGCCAGAGAAAAGACCGCAGCAGCCCATCTAGCGCTTTGAAATGAGATTGCGGAATCAGAATAGGGGCAGCCCTGTACAAGTATAACAACTTCGGTAAAAGAACCATTTTAATAATGTTAATGCGGCCCACTAATGACAGCGGTAACGATTTCCAAGCTGTCAGTTTTTTTCGTTGTGTCCTGCATTGTAACACCAAGGTTGAGGGGTACAAATCTCTTCACTTCCCTATGGATCTGAACCCCAAGGTATCTAAACTGATCGGAGACCTCTAGTTTACTTTGTGGTGATATATCTGCCATTTGCATTGCATTGACCGGAAATAACACCGATTTGGACCAATTCATCCTTAGGCCTGAAAAGGCTCCAAATGACTCCACCACTTCTAACAAAGCATCCAAAGACCCACCGGGGTTCGCTAAGTCTACCAGTAGATCATCGGCGTATAGAGACACCTTTTCCGTAATCCCCCTAATATTCCACCCTTCTATCTGTGAGGTACTGTTTATGAGCAGTGATAGGGGTTCAATGGCCAGAGCAAACAGCAGAGGGGATAAGGGACACCCCTGCCGAGTTCCTCTGTTAAGCTCAAAAGGGCTAGACAAATATCTGTTCACCAAAACTTTGGCAGTTGGCTTCCAATACAAAATCTTAACCCAATTTAAAAACTCCGTAGGAAACCCCACTGCCCCCAGCATCACCCACATGAATCCCCACTCTATCGAGTGCCACAATCACTCTACTACCAGAGTGATCATGGGTGATCTGCAAGTTGGTGTATAACCTTCTCAAATTTATATCCGTGGACTTCCCTGGCATAAACCCAGACTGATCCATTCCCACTATGGACAGGATTATAGAATTAAGTCGCATGGCAAGTACCTTTGCCAGAATTTTAACATCTATGTTTATTAGGGAAATGGGTCGGTAAGACTGACAAAACTCCGGAGGTTTTCCCTGCTTGTGGATAACCACAATGGTGGCTTCATACTGTGACAGAGGCAAGCACCCAGCCCCGAAGACCTTTTCCAATCTAGGGCTAATTTCTTCTCTATATAACTTATACCATTCGACTGGTATTCCATCTGGGCCAGGAGTTTTGCCAGAGGCCATCTGCCCTATAGCTCTATTAATTTCTTCTATTGATATTGGTGCTGCCAGTATTTCTCTCTCCTCCTCTGAGATTGTAGGAAGTGGAAGAGACCCAAGGAAATCCATCATCTCAGAGTCCAGACATTGCAATTTAGAAGTATATAAAGTCCTGTAGTACTCTGCAAACTGCTCCGCTATCTCAGCTGGGTCTGTCACCCTCTCACCCTTTGAATTACAAATTGCGGCCACTATCGTTTTCGGGGTTTCCATTCTTGCCAAAAAGGCAAGGGCTCTCCCATTTTTATCCCCGTCAGTGAACACCGTATGTCTCTGCGACAAGAGCCTCTTTTGGGTGTACTGAGTGAGAAGCAAGTTATACTCCCTTTGTACCTTTTCCATCTCTTCCCTATGTTCCTCATCAGGCCGCTTAGTATATTCCTCCTCCGCCTGGGCTAGCTTCACCTCTAATGCACCCCGATGCTCTGCGAGGGTCCTTCTATGAGTGGAAATGGCATGAATTAGAGTTCCTCTGGTTACTGCTGTAAAAGCATCGCAGACCACCCAAGGGTCCGAGGTAGCTTCGTTAAAATTCCAATAATATCTAATGCTTCCTCTACAGCTCTCCTCAACCTCCGGAACCTGAAGCCATTTGGGATTCAGACGCCACCTGCTAATTGCCCTGCCCACTGGCTGAGTTACCATAACCAACAGAGGTGCATGATCTGAGATACCCCTGGGCAAGTAATCTGCCTTCACTACCTGTGGAAGCATGTCCGGACTGGCAAACCCCAGGTCAATACGGGAAAGAGACCCAGAAGTCGCCGAGTAACAGGAAAACTGCTTTTCAGCCGGATGTCTCCATCTCCAAACCTCCGTGAGGCCACAGGCACCCGCCCACATCTCCAAGCCCGCATCATGTTGAGGTCTAGGATGTAATCTATGAAGGTCGCGACTCAAAGTAGCATTAAAATCACTCACCAGCAAACTCGGGGTGGACGGATAAAGCGCCAGCAAGGCCAAAACTTGAGCCAGGACGGACCTAGAAAAGGGTGGCGGGAGAGAAACCCCTCCCACCAAGTATTCCTGGCCTCGTACTTGCGCCTTCATGACCACATAACGGCCCGACGGGTCAATGTGCACCTGTGCTAACTGGAATGGCAGACCCTTTGCAACTAGAATCGAGACTCCTCTCGCATAGTTTGAATAGACTGCATGGTACCCGCTACCATTCCATGGTCTTTTCAGCGCCTGACTTTTTGACCTCGTAGATGTGTCTCCTGCAGTATAAGTATATCTGGATGATGAGGACGAAGGAAGTTGAAGACCAGTGCCCTCTTAATTTTAAAATTTAGACCCCTGACATTCCAGGAGATTACTTTAAAAGTCGCCATTTTGAGAACCTAAAGGAGTACCAGCCATTGTTAATCAGAGACCCAGGTGGCGGGTCCTCATTCACACCATGCATTCCAACTCGCATACTGAGAACAGAAACATCAAGAAATAGGAACATTCCCTTACCCCCTCCCACCTGCCCACACCACCCCAACACGGTTGAGCTTTCCATTAACCCCAGAACCAAAAATTAAACTATTTCAAACTGCACTCTCGAGGAGAGCACCTGAACCTACACTTCTCGCTTTTCAGCCCTCACATTAAGTAAAAGCAGCCACTGCCTCAAAACTCAGAAACAGCAAAAGAAAAAGGAAGAAAAAAAAGGGGGGAGAAAGAGGCAGGAAGCTGTAACACCCCGCTCCGAAACTACTATTCAACGGTTCTTGCAAACACCCAGCCCAATAATCATTGTACCCACAGGAGGCCAACTGCCCCTACCCATCAGAATTACCCCCAGTAATAAACAATTGTCAAAACCGCTGTCCAGCTTATACTTATGCATCAAAGTCCAACTATATGGACCATCAACTCCGGGGTACCCGGAACATCTCCAGACAACCTATCAGCGTCTCCTGTCTCGGCGCTTGTCCAGCCAGTCATTTGCCTCTTCAGGAGATGTAAAGAATAGAGTTTTATCCTGATCCTGGACACGTAACCTTGTGGGATACAGCATCGCGTATTTCAAGCCCAGTTCTCTGAGGCGGTGTCTGACAGACGTGAACTGTCGTCTTTTCTTTTGTACTTCTGTAGAATAATCTGGATAAAACGAGAGCCGTGTATTCTCATACTTGATCTCTCCCTTCTTTCTCGCTGCAGTCAGGATGGCATCGCGGTCGTTCAGGACTCTCGCAATAAAAGGGCGTGCAGGAGACCCTGGTGGTAGCGGTCTCGTTGGAATTCTGTGGGCTCTTTCAATCACGAAACAGGAGGATAGGGAAATCAGATCTAGCAGCCGGCGCACAAGTCCTTCCATGAACTTTTCAGGCTCTGCCCCCTTCGCTTTCTCTGGAAGCCCTGGTATTCGCACATTATTTCATCGGCTGCGGTTTTCCACATCTTCCACTCGTTCCTGGAGAAATTTTAGCTGTTGCTGCATGGTGGTAGTGGCACATACTTGGACAGCTGCAGTATCTTCAACCTCACCTATGCGCCTCTCGGCTTCTGCAGTTCTCTCCCTCACTTTATCCATGTCAGCACGTATACGGTTAAGATCAGCTTGAAGATAATCAATTTTGACTGTCAACGCTGTCTGGCATGTTGCAATAGCTGCCATAATCTTGTCAGTGTCCAGTGTAGCCTGGGATGATGCACCTCCTCCTCAGTTTGACTCATGGCATCCACCGGCTGCGATTTTGCTGGAAGTCCCAGAGATGGCCCAGTTTTCCGGCCCATATAAACACCCCTGGTGTTAAGAACTATTGGATGTGTGTTATGAGACCTATAAATATTGTGGAGTAGGCAGAAGAGTTTTTGCTCTTGCAATGAGAATGTCTCTGGGGTTTGCGCTGCCCCTGCTCAGAAAGCACAAGTCCCGCACGTATTTCACACAGGGGTCAGGTTATTAGTGTGGAGAAGCCAGCTCTCATGCCACCCTGTTTCACTAGCCACTTCTGCAGCACTTTATCTGGCCCAGGTACCTGTAGTCTCAGTGTCACGGCCTTTCTCCCGACTCCCGCCGCGCTCCGCTGCTGTTTTAGACCCCACTCGCCGTACCGTCTGCTTCCTCCTGCAGCCCGAGGTCTCTCCGGGTCCCAGCTGCTCCCGCAGCTACCTTTCAGCTTTGGCGCAGCCCTGGAGTGCCTCCGTGATCCTCCCAGTCTCTAACCTCCTCTCACTCGCTTAGCTGTGGCAGCCGGGTCAAGCAGGTAAGATGGCTGCCGTTCCCGCCAGAGCGCCCGCGGTCTTCTTCGGCTGTTCAACTCCCCAGAACACCTCCGTGCCACTCAACACCGCGCCACCACTTTTCAGGGGTCTTCAGCAGGTCCCCGGACGACTTTGAGGTTAGTAGGGGCCAAAACTGGGTGTTTTTAACAGGATTCTATCAGGGGTCTTGCCGGAGCTCTTTCTCTGCACGTCCTCACTCCATGCACGCAGGCCATGCCCCCCCAAAACGCGGGTTCTTAAGAGAAGAGAAGAAGAGAGACCTGGGGTGTCCAGCCAAGGACCCCAAATTTTTTCAAATGTGGGAAATGCCTTCCTTTTTACATATACACTTCTCTCTAGATGGATTGTTATTCATTTTGTTTATATACTCTCGTAACGTTGGTTTAGATGACTGCAACCAGTGGAATGCAATAATCTTACGAGCGACATAAAGCATACGAGAAATACTGCTAGCAATAGTGGAATCCGCTGCTGTATCCGGTAAATAACCCAAAATACATGTCAGCGGTTCTGCTTGTATTGTGATACCGTGCACCCTATGGATTAGACTGAGAACTTACTAACCTGCTTCTTGCTGAACAATAGGTTCATCCAATGAAGTCTGTGGAGATAGTTCAGGTGTTTTCACCATTGCTGTCTCTGTTGGAGGCGGGAGAGGAGATGATGGTGGAGTGGACTGTGGCGTGGGAACTGGAGTAACCTCAACAGGTGCTGGCTGAAAAACAAAATAAATGCATTGTGTTACATCATTCCACATATTCTTCTGTCTGGTGTTTTGTTAATAATATTCAAGAGCGGGGCACAACATTTTCTGGTCCAAGGGCCACACTGTCATATTCTACCACTACAGTAACTCTTAGAGGGATATTCCCCATCTGAGACCTTTATGGCCCTTCTATTGTAAATACCCAAAATGGCTAAGAGGTATTGGTTCCACTTTAGTGATCTGCCAGAGTGGGGGGCCCCCTGCTCTTACTCCAGAAAGAGGATATGAGGCACCTATTTTCACTGTAGTTTATGGGAATTACAGAATTGGCTCTTTCACAACTATAACCAGAGAGAACACACATATATATTGTCTCCTCTCCAGAGTCTGGAGCCTACCAGACATTTCCATGGTATATTTTGTGGCTTTGCTATGACTGTGTCTGAAATAATTACAAGCAGTCCCCGGGTTACGAACGGGATAGGGAATGTAGGTTTGTTCTTAAGTTGAATTTGTATGTAAGGCTATGTCCACACTGCACAGGAAAATTATAGTATCTCCGGCGCTTTTCATTTTTTAAAAGCGCCGCAGATACGATCGTTAGTGCGGCCCCATAGCCGGCAATAGAGAAGACGATCTGCTGTCTACACGACTCGTCTTTTCTCTACCCGTCTTTCGGCAGCGGCGTATTATACAACACGTTATATAATACGCCGGCGCTTCTCGTCTTCTTGCAGTCTTCCCATACAATACAATTGTATGGGGGACGTCAGGAAAACGAGAAGTGATCGCGGCTTTTATCACAAACCGTGACAAAAAACGCGGCCCTGCATCGGAGAAAAAAAACGGCCGCTTTTGGGCCGTTTTTTTGTCTGATGCAGTGTAGACATACCTTTAGTCTGAACAGGTAGATTACATGTAACTCCAGCACAAAAAGTTTTTTTTTTTTTTTTGTTATGGATAGTGCAGAAAAGGGTTTTTACACTTGTATTGCTGTCTGTGCCCTTGTTAAGAAGATTTCACCTCATGTGCTGCTGTGGCATGCTGGAACTTGTTGCTCCACAGCTACTATCTGCTATGGAACTACAAGTGCCAGCATTCCCCATAAATCTCCATTTGTAACTAGGTGACAGATGTAAGTCGGAATGGTATAAATTGGGGACTGCCTGTACTCCTTTGGGGAAAAAAATCCAGAGAGAATATAGAAACCGTTTTTACTGAATTGCTTAGAATACCATATACAGCCCTACAGTGCCAGCCTTATAGTGCCCCCCATAACAGCACCAGCCATATAATGCCCACCATAACAGCACCAGCCATATAGTGCCCACCATAAGAATGACATCACTTGAATGCAGCTGTCAAAAGATGAATATTATATTTTAAAGTATAAGGACAGAGACAAAGAAACGTCCTGATGGCCCGAAACCCCGTGTGAAAAAGCCCCTTTATTACAAGTACCTGAGCCACGGTCTGCTTTACTGGCACCTTTGTCTTTCTTTCAGCCAGTATTATGGCCACAGTATCAGCTACGGCCTCTTCAACAAACTGGCGGATCAGGCTGGATTCTACAGGGACACCATCGAAAACAAAGTGCAGGCCTTCTCCTCCAGCTGCATCTACTGCAAAAGAAAAGAAACACTATTAGTCTTAGTAAATATGGAAATACTGGCGAATGTGAAGGAACTGGTGCGATAATGTGGTTATTTCTTAAAATTATAATCCAGTAAAAAGTTTTGGCTTCAGAACACATGTCCAGACTATACTATCTTCATCCTCCTCTTATCAACAGTACTTACCAAATCCTTTGTTCAATGTTCTGCAACCAGTGACTCTCCCACTAATTCCTCAGGCTATCAATGCTATGAAAGGAGTAGTTCTGCAACAGCAGGGGAGCTACACTTTAAAGGGAACCTGTCACATAGGTGATGCCCCCCTTGCTAAGGGCAGCACAAGCTAGTGTCAGACCTGCTGTTCCCAGCGCTGTGCCCCTTATTCTGTAAGATGCTGGAGTTTTAGAGTATTTAATGCTAAAATCTTATTCATGAAGTGTTAGTCCCGCCCACCAAAGGCTAGATCCGCCCACTGACAGTTATTCACATGTTTCTACCTATTCAAAGTAATAGGTTTATCAGTTGAGGTGGGTGGGGGGTTACGCCTCAAAGGTTTGGGGGGGGTTTTGAAAAAAAAAGGACTCTTTTCATGACTCTTTTCTGGCAGGAAAACTGCAGATTTGAGCATTAAATACTCAAAAACTTCAGCATCTTACAGAATAAGGGACACAGCGCTGGGAACAGCAGGTCTGACAATAGCTTGTGCTGCCCTCAGCCAGGGGGGCATAACCTATGTGACAGGTTCTCTTTAAGGTCACTGGTTTAGAGGCTCAGACACAGTCCTGGTGGGATGTTTGCTCCTCAAGTCTCCATATGGCCAGTAAAAACACCTTCCTCCTATATAACTTTATGCACCATTATTTTGACAAGATTTTCCAATAATATGTCAAAACTTCAAAAAATTGTGGCATAAAAAAAAAGTTTCATAACTTTGACATATGACATGACAATTTGCTACACAACTGGCTTTAGTGGTCAGGTCAACCCTGCAAAAAAAATCTGGATGCCATTGCTAGATACAACATGCATTAGACCTATCTCCTAACATACATACCCAACTGTAAGTACTATGTATTTAGAAATATTAAGAACAATTTCATACTGATTAAATGTATAACGCAGGTTTAAAAGTGTGAATAACACCAGAGAGGACTGACCTTAAAGCTTGCTGTAATGAATATACGGGCGACTCCCTTGTGAGGCTCCAATTGTACCCAGCTGCATGGATTCAAAGCCTTCGACCCACAGGCTAAAGTACAGAAAAACTCTCCCATAGGAAAACGAACCCAGCATACGGGTAGGACGAGAAAAAACGTGATTTTCTTTATTGAAAAAAATGACATCTTCAGTACAGGGGACACAAGTGACCTAATCCAGCCACCGCACGTGCCACGTGAAAAGAAAATCACGTTTTTTCTCGTCATACCCGAATGCTGGATCCATTTTCCTATGGGAGAGTGTTAAATGTATAACACCAGACATTCCTCACCCAAAATTTGCTATGACCATTTAAAAACATGTTCTGATCCCACACAGAGTCTGCGCCCATACAGTTAGTGTTACAGCCTCGCCATCTGAGGGTCACCATAATAATCTAGGACACCATCTATCCATTGACATTTTGATGGGTCAGTACAGCATATGTAACAGACTCAATTACATTTCTCTAAGAAAGTACAGGCAGTCCCTGGGTTATGAACGGAATAGGGACTGTAGGTTTGTTTTTAAGTTGAATTTGTATGTAAGTCAGAACAGGTATATTTATTACATGTAACTTCAGTACAAAAGGTTTCTTCTTAGTTTTGGATAGTGCAGGGAAGGATTCTTACATTTGTTTTGCTATCTGTGCCCCTGTTAAGAAGATTTCACCTCATGTGCTGCTGTGGCATGCTGGAACTTGTCGTTCCACAGCTCTATTATCTGCTGTGGAACAAGGAACTACAAGTGCCAGCATTTCCCATAAGTCAAATAGTCTCCAAAACAATGGGAATCTCGAAAGAGAACAGAGAGTGATTTTTGATCACTATATTTACTATTTTGCCATAGGCAAACTTAAACTCTATCAGTTCTCTATCTATAAAACACTAAATCGTAACTTTTATTATGTATAACACTTAACCTCTATACACACTATTTAAAAACCTGATTTCTAACCTCTCAATTTATCCCTTTCTACTACTGAAGGAAGGAATAGCTCATTTTCTATCATCAAGTCTCTATTAACAGGAAAACCTTATATATACACAGCAATTTACTAACTTCAGTAAGGAATCCCCAGCATCCTACTTGGGCAGTCATCCCTAATCTCTCTACTTGGGTAACACTTGTAGACAGAGGTGAGAAATCACAATTTAAAACGTCATGCCTGACCTCCCCAACATGTTTCACCAGTTAAACTGGCTTCATCAGGGGTTAGAGGTCGTAAATTACTGTATATATAAGGTTTTCCTTTTAATAGAGACTTGATAATCGAAAAGGAGCTATACCTTCCGTAGTAGAAAGGGATAAATTGAGAGGTTAGAAATCAGGTTTTATAAAAAGTTGTATAATAAGTTTAAGAGTTATACATAATAAAAGTTACGTTTTTAAGTGTTTTAAGATATTGGAGAACTTGATAGCAGTTTAAGTGTGTGCCTATGGCAAAATAGTAAATATAGCATTCCCCATAAGTCTCCGTTTGTAACTAGTGCACCATGCTCGCCTACAACCAATTGATGATGTCCTTACGATTCCATTGAGTGGGTTGACCCGCAACACAAAATACTGACGACTGCTGCTCTAAAGTAAACCAACCTACCAATGTCAGAAGATGACGATTCACTGCTGGGCAGAGCGACATCCTGTTTGGCCGACTGCATTTCACTGAGGACTCTGTCGAAGATTTCCTGCTCCACACTGAAAGACATTAAACACGGCATATTTAGATTTCAGATTTGATTTTAAGGTACAGCAATGTATGAGGTTAATGTACCCAGACTCTCCCAGCACTGAAAACGTAAAGGGAACCTGCCAGGTGGTTTATCATTTCTGAGTAACAAACAGAGAACACATGAAAAGAGAAAGTATTGATTATCCCACCTACACACAGTGATTAACAGTACACACACTAATACAAGGAAAGCTGTCAATCACTGTATGTAGGAGCAGGATTCTCACTGTCTCTTTATGAGTCCATTCAGGATTTTCTCTACTTCATACTCAGAAATCCTGCTCCAAATCCTATAACCCTATATATCACAGAGCTCAGCTTCTCTCCTCTATCATATAACCCTATATATCACAGAGCTCAGCTTCTTTCCTCTATCATATAACCCTATATATCACAGAGCTCAGCTTCTCTCCTCTCCTCTATCATATAACCCTATATATCACAGAGCTCAGCTCCTCTCCTCTATTAATAACCCTATATATATCAGAGCTCAGCTTCTCTCCCTCCATCATAAACCTCTATATTACAGAGCTCAGCTCCTCTCCCTCTATCATATAACCCTATATATCACAGAGCTCAGCTACTGTCCTCTACTGTATAAACGTATATATCACATAGCTCAGCTTCTCTCCTCTATCATATAACCCTATATATCACAGAGCTCAGCTCCTGTCCTCTACTGTATAACCGTATATATCACATAGCTCAGCTTCTCTCCTCTATCATATAACCCTATATATCACAGAGCTCAGCTCCTCTCCTCTAATCATATAACCCTATATATCACAGAGCTCAGCTTCTCTCCCTCTATCATATAACCCTATATATCACAGAGCTCAGCTTCTCTCCCTCTATCATATAACCCTATATATTACAGAGCTCAGCTTCTCTCCTCTCCTCTATCACATAACCCTATATATATCAGAGCTCAGCTTCTCTCCCTCCATCATAAACCTCTATATTACAGAGCTCAGCTCCTCTCCCTCTATCATATAACCCTATATATCACAGAGCTCAGCTCTGTCCCTCTACTTAAACCTATATATCACATAGCTCAGCTTCTCTCCTCTATCATATAACCCTATATATCACAGAGCTCAGCTCCTGTCCTCTACTGTATAACCTATATATCACGTAGCTCAGCTCCTCTCCTCTATCATATAACCCTATATATCACAGAGCTCAGCTCCTCTCCTCTATCATATAACCCTATATATCACAGAGCTCAGCTCCTCTCCTCTATCATGTAACCCTATATATATCAGAGCTCAGCTTCTCTCCCTCTATCATATAACCCTATATATCACAGAGCTCAGCTTCTCTCCTCCATCATATAACCCTATATATCACAGAGCTCAGCTCCTCTCCTCTATCATATAACCCTATATATCACAGAGCTCAGCTCCTCTCCTCTATCATATAACCCTATATATCACAGAGCTCAGCTTCTCTCCCTCTATCATATAACCCTATATATTACAGAGCTCAGCTCCTCTATCATATAACCCTATATATCACAGAGCTCAGCTCCTCTATCATATAACCCTATATATCACAGAGCTCAGCTCCTCTATCATATAACCCTATATATCGCAGAGCTCAGCTCCTCTCCCACTTTCATATAACCCTATATATCACAGAGCTCAGCTCCTCTCCTCCATCATATAACCCTATATATCAGAGCTCAGCTCTTCTATCATATTACCCTATATATCACAGAGCTCAGCTCCTCTCCTCTATCATACAACCCTATATATCACAGAGCTCAACTTCTCTCCTCTATCATACAACCCTATATATCACAGAGCTCACTTCTCCCTCTATCATCAAACCCTATATCACAGAGCTCAACTTCCTCTCCTCTATCATATAACCCTATATATCACAGAGCTCAGCTTCCCCTCTAACATAAACCCTAATATCCAGAGCTCGCTTCTCTCCCTCTATCATATACCCTATATATCACAGAGCTCAGCTCCTCTCCCTCTATCATATAACCCTATAAAATCACAGAGCTCAGCTCCTCTCCTCTATTGTATAACCCTATATATCAGAGCTCAGCTTCTCTCCCTCCATCATAAACCTCTATATTACAGAGCTCAGCTCCTCTCCCACTATAATAGAACCCTATATATCACAGAGCTCAGCTCCTCTCCCTCATCATAAACCCTATATTCAGAGCTCAGCTCCTCTCCTCTATCATATAACCCTATATATCAAAGAGCTCAGCTCCTCTCCCTCTATCATATAACCCTTTATATCCAGAGCTCAGCTCCTCTCCTCTATCATATAACCCTATATATCAGAGCTCAGCTCCTCTCCTCTATAATATAACACTACATATCTCAGAGCTCAGCTTCTCTCCCTCTAATATTTCCCTATATATCACAGAGCTCAGCTTCTCTCCTCTATCATATAACCCTATATATCACAGAGCTCAGCTCCCACAGAGCTCAGCTCCTCTATCATATAACCCTATATATCACAGAGCTCAGCTTCCTCTCCCTCGATCATACAACCCTATAACAGAGCACTCTTTATCATAAATCTATTATACAGAGCTCAGCTTCCTCTCCTCTATCATATAACCCTATATATCACAGAGCTCACCTCCTCTATCATATAACCCTATATATCACAGAGCTCAGCTCCTCTCCTCTATCATATAACCCAATAGATCACAGAGCTCAACTTCTCTCCTCCATCATTAAACCCTATATATCACAGGGCTCAGCTACTCTCCCTCTATCATATAACCCTATATATCACAGAGCTCAGCTCTCTCCTCTATAATATAACCTATATATCACAGAGCTCACTCCTCTCCTCTATCATATAACCCTATATATCACAGAGCTCAGCTTCTCTCCTCTATCATATAACCCTATATCACAGAGCTCAGCTTCTCTCCCGCTATAATTTAACCATATATAAAACAGAGATACGCTTCTCTCCACTATCATATAACCCTATATATCAGAGCTCAGCTTCTCTCCTCTATCATATAACCCTTATATCACAGCTCACCCTCTCCCTTATCATACAACCCATATATCACAGAGCTCAGCTTCTCTCCTCTATAATATAACCCTATATATCACAGAGCGCAGCTCCTCTCATCTATCATATAATCCTATATATAACAGAGCTCAGCTCCTCTCCCTCTATCACAGAGCTCCGCTTCTCTCCTCTATAATATAACCCTATAAATCAGAGCTCAGCTCCTCTCCTCTATTGTATAACCCTATATATCACAGAGCTCAGCTTCTCTCCCTCCATCATAAACCTCTATATTAGAGCTCAGCTCCTCTCCCTCTATCATATAACCCTATATAACACAGAGCTCAGCTCCTCTCCTCTATCATATAACCCTATATATCAGAGCTCAGCTAGTCTCAACTATCATAAAAAAGTGTATATCACAGAGCTCAGCTCCTCTCCCTCTATCATACAACCCAATATATCACAGAGCTCAACTTTTCTCATCTATCATATTACCCTATATATCACAGAGCTCAGCTCCTCTATCATATAACCCTATATATCACAGAGCTCAGCTCCTCTCCTCTATCATATAACCCTATATATCACAGAGCTCAGCTTCTCTCCTCTATCATATAACCCTATGTATAACAGAGCTCAGCTCCTCTCCTCTATCATATAACCGTATATATCACAGAGCTCCTCTCTCCTCTATTCATATAACCCTATATATCACAGAGCTCAGTCTCTATCATATAACCCTATCCAGCTCACTTCTCTCCCTCTATCATATAACCCTATATATCACAGAGCTCAGCTCCTCTCCTCTATCATACAACCCTATATATCACAGCGCTCAACTTCTCGCCTCGATCATATAGAGCTGCATATCGCAGAGCTCAGCTTCTCTCCCTCTCTCATAAACCTCTATATTACAGAGCTCAGCTCCTCTCCCTCTATCATATAACCCTTTATATCACAGAGCTCAGCTCCTCTCCTCTATCATATAACCCTATATCACAGAGCTCAGCTCCTCTATCATATAACCCTATATATCACCGAGTTCAGCTCCTCTCCTCTATCATACAACCCTATATATCACAGAGCTCACTTCCTCTATCATATAACCTACATATCACAGAGCTCAGCTTCTCTCCCTCTATCAAAAACCTCTATATTACAGAGCTCAGCTCCTCTCCCTCTATCATATAACCCTATATATCACAGAGCTCAGTTTCTCTCCTCTATCATATAACCCTATATATCAGAGCTCAGCTTCTCTCCTCTATCATATAATCCTATATATCACAGAGCTCAGCTTCTCTCCCTCTATCATATAACCCTATATATCACAGAGCTCAGCTCCTCTCCTCTATCATATAACCCTATATATCACAGAGCTCAGCTCCTCTCCTCTATCATATAACTCCTATATATCACGACTCACTCCCTCCTCTATCAATACCCTATATTCACAGAGCTCAGCTCCTCTCCTCTATCATATAACCCTATATATCACAGAGCTCAGCTTCTCTCCTCTATCATATAACCCTATATATTGCAGAGCTCAGCTCCTCTCCCTCTATCATATAACCCTATATATCACAGAGCTCAGCTCCTCTGCCTCTATCCTATAACCCTATATATCACAGAGCTCAGCTCCTCTCCACTATCTCATCCTGCTCTCAGAGAGGGCTGTAGAAAGCACCCGACAGGTTCTTTTTAATACGTTTCCAAGGCTGTGGCCCCCAAACCATCAAACAACCATAAACTAAGTGACGTGTTACTATGCATTATATTTTAATATTTGAGAGATTAAAAGTTATGTTTTAAGGCCTTTCTTTCCTCTTGTTTTTGTTGTTTGCATTCTTTGGCTGAGAGGTTTTTCATTCTTTGCATTTATCCAGCTAAGACACATCTGATTCACTATGCATTATACTAATAAACACTTCAGAGTGGAAGGTAAGGACAGTGTTCAGTTATGCAAGGTGGCAGCACATTAAACAAAGAGGGACATTCAATAATATTGGAGCCCTGTCCAAGAAGTCTCCACTCTCTGGGCCCTCTAAAAGAATATGCTTAGGGAGTTTATACAATGCAAAGTCAGACCTAGCAATGGATAGAAAAGTGGTGGGAACATGTGATAAATGAATTGGACTCTGTTGCCCTGCCCATGTTTCCAAATACATTCAGACTTGCTGAAAGAAGTGGAGCAGGGGTTTCAAGATAAGGTTTTTGTCAAAAATGTCACATTTTTAGGGTATTTACATCATGAAACTGCCAAACTATGTTGTAAAAGGGAAAAGTAATGTCATAAAATATCAAGTACCTGATTTATTTAGTTAATAGATTGCACTTTCATTCTGATTTCATGTTACATGGGTGTACTGGTAAACGTGCATAATAAAGAGCCACAATCTGAACATATGAGAGGTAGAAATTGCATCGCTATTGATACATCAGTAATGATAAAGGCCTGTCTGGGCAGGAAATTAAATATATAATACAGTATCTTCGAAAAATAGATACAATACAGATTAAATACTGAAAATAAACTAATGCAATACTGATCATATACAGATGCAGTGCTAATACTATACTGACCCAATGCTGTTAATATAGAAACGCAATACTGATGCAGTACTGATATTATTCGAATGCAATGCTGATAGTATATTATTAGCACTGCATCTGTATACTGACTCAATACTGATAATATAGAAACGCAATACTGATAGTATATTATTAGCACTGCATCTGTATACTGACTCAATGCTGATAATATAGAAACGCAATACTGATATTATTCGAATGTAATACCGATAGTAGATCAATGCAGTACTGATATTATACAGATGTAATAGCGATAATATACTAATACAATATGGATGCAATACTGAAACTATAGTTATATTACACTGACGCAACACAGATAATATACAGATGCTTCTACATTTGAATCACTCTCCTAAGACTATGGTTATGTTCACACGGCGTAATTGCGGCGCGTACAGTACGCCGGGTGATTTGGTTGTCGCGCTGAATAGCGTGTACTCCCGAAGCACGGAGGGGGTTTGGGGGGGATGCACGCTGGCCCCATTGACATGCATTACTCACGGCGCGTAATCACTGCGAATAATTGACCTGTCACTCATCTCCCCGCACGTACAATACGATCGTAGAGAGCTACGGATTACCGTAATTAAGCGCAACTACGCAGCGAACAGCGCACCGAAATTATGCCTGTGAACATACCCTAATTGACATGTCACGTATCTCCCCGCAGGCACAAGACAATTGTATTGTACGCGCGGAGGTACTAGGAGTAATCCATAGAACTATGGATTACCATAATTGTGGCGTGCATCTCACCACGTATTAAGCGCAAATACGCAACAAAATGCACATCGAATTTACGCCATGTGAACATACCCTACAAGTATATGTTCACACGGTGTGGTGAGTCTGTGTTCGCATACTTTTTAGATGAATGTTTGGATCCGTGTTTCAGACCCTTAACGGACCCAAACACTAAAAATGTGCAGTGTGATTTACATTGCTTTCAATGTAAAACCCGCATCGGTGTTCAGATGAGTGATCTCCGATTCGTGTTTACTTGCGTCCTTTGGATCCGTTCAAAAAATTGACAAGTCAAATCTTTATTTAGAAAGACGCAGCAGACGCTCTATTTAAAACTATAGGGTGCATTTCTGCTGCAGCCAAAACACATCCAAATAAGCACCTGCGTGTTGGATGCCTTTTGGATCTGACGGACACATGCTTTTGAATGCGATTTTCGGATCCAAAATGCGTGTGAACATACCTTAACAGCTACTTTTCATCTGCAAAACAGAGGAAGGTAACACATTAAAAAAAAAAACAAAAAAAAGTATATTTATTCATCCTTACATATTATTAGACTCATAGACCAACATTAATCCCTTGTTAGTGATGGGAAAAAATAGAAGAAATACTGATGAGGAGCAGCTTGTGTGAAGCAGCCTCACGTAACCCTATATACAGAGACTTTATATAGAAGTCTTACCGGTTGACCACTCTGTTCACCAGAGTCTCTCTCCTCATAGTGACTCCATCAAGAATATCAGAATTTGTCTGTAGAGCAGGCGCCACAGGAGGGAAAGCTATTCCACCATATTGAGGTGGGTTTGTATTTCCAAAGCCATTGAGCTCCAATAAAGGCTCTGGGGCTTCTTCTCCCTGATCATCCTAGAAAGCAATAGCACAGTCTTAACACAATCCAGAAAGTTGCGTCAAAAAGAATAGAATAACCTGCTCTGCACCATATTTTTTTTATTATGTGTTTTAGACAGTTTCTAGACACGTTCGCATTTTGTCTGGCAAATGGGTGTGGCATCAGAAAAAGGTGTAGCTTAATGGAAATGGGCGTGACTTATTGACACTGTGCGCCAAAAAAACACACCAAAATTTTGGTGCAGTTATTGGCATAAATTAGGCCAACTTGAAAATGGTGTAGTTAGACTAGACAGTTGTAACATGTGCCAGATTAAGCAACACTGATAAATGTGGCGCAGTGTAAGTGTATGTTCACACGGGGTAATTTCGGCGCGCATTTGCGCTCTAATACGTGCGAAATGCGCGCCGCAATTACGGTAATCCATAGCTCTCACAGAGAACTATGGATTATGATCATATTGTACACGCAGGGAGATAAGTGACATGTCGATTACTTGCGGCGAATACGTGACGCGAGTAATGAATGTCAATGGGGCCGGCGGGATGCCGGACCCCGGCGCCGCGAGCTCCCGTGTCTCAGCATGGGCTCCCGAAATACACAATGTACTGCGGTGCATACTGTACACGCCGCAGTATTGATGAATCTGCCCCATATTTCTCTACTTCAGCCAATTGGGCAGATTTATCAAGGCAGTTGTGCCAGAAATCTGGCTCAATTTGCACCAAAAACAAGCTTTTCCCCATACTTACTATGTGTTTTAGACAGTTTCAGATGCTTCTGCGCCTCGCCCGACAAAGGGGCGTGACCTCACAAAAGGGGTGTGGTGTCACGGGAAAGGGGCGTGGCTTAAATGCGACAGAATTTTGTCACAGTTTCTGGCGTAAAAGTACCACAACTTAATAGTGGTACAAACTTAGACTAGACAGTTCTAACCTGCACCAAATTTATCAACACTGTGATAAATGTGGTGCATTGTAAGACTGTCTGGTCTAACTTTACGTTGTCTAAGATTAACCCCTTAAGCCGAACACCTGAAAAGTAGTTAATGACCAGAAATTTTTTTTAGTTTTTGCCTCCTCGCGTTTCAACAGTTGTAACTTTTTAATTTTTTCAATGACGCAGTTTTATGAGGTCTCGTTTTATTCAAGACAAGTTGTACTTTATGGGGGAATAGTTTAAGTTCACTTATAAATAATTGCAGTATTTTTTTTTTTTTACACCATTCACATTTCACACTTAATAACTTGTTAGATTAATTTTACAGGTTATTACGGTCGTGTGGATACCAAATATGTGTAAGTTTTTTTGTGAGGGTAATTTATGCACAATTATTTTTTATTAAATATTTATTTTTGTATATATATTTTTTTTTTTTTTTACACTTTTTATGTTTTTTTTACTTTTTTTTTTACTCCCGTGAAGGGAGAACTGTTTAACATTTTTTTTACATTTTTTTTTACACTTCGTAATATATTAGCATATTCATATATGCGAATACATTCTAATCTGTGTCAGTCTGACACAGGCAGTGTTCAGGACAGCACATGGTCCTAGTCACTGGCTTAGTACACGGACAGTTCTGGGGCCACTCTAGGTCCCCAGGGCTGACTGTGCAGCCGTTCTCCGGGCTCTGACGGGTCACCGGGCGTTCCGATCACCCAACAGAGCAGGGGAAACCCTTTGATTGCGCTGCGGTAACGCACCGCCGCAATCGAAGGGTTAAAGCATTGGGTTGCGGAGGTTTCCTCCACTGCCCGGTGCTTGCAGGAGATGCTCTGGGATCGGGGCTGTGTAGTACAGCCGCGATCCCAGCGCAGCTGCGGCGTCGCAATCTCCGATGTCTGCAGCGACGTCTAAAGACGTCACTGCAGACGAACGACCTGAAATGCCTGACGGCAAAAGACAGTGCGCGGTCATTAAGGAGTCTAGACAGTATTGATAAATCTGTCCCAATGAGTGTAGCGGGTAATGCAGTAACTATGAGGTGCAGGATGTTATCAGCTGAGGGTACCTACTACATATATGGCTAAATATGCATGAGGGCTGGTTCCATGTATATATGAGCCTTGACAATAATAATGTACTCCCAGTCCACCCCATACTCTGAATAGCGCACATTTACCCCAATTGTGCACTTCACACTCATAGGCTAAGCTGTAAGAGGTTTTTTTTTTGCCTGGATTTGTAAAAATGAGAGTAATCTTCAATGCAAAGTTACACCTCAAAAACCATATACCGCATCAGTTTCATCACTCACATATAACTGATTCTCAGTGCTATCAATACATGCTAAGGGATCAGTACAAACTACCAAAGAACCATTACCGGAGTGATGTCTATTTCTTGTAGGGAATTGCCAGGAAGGGCTAAGATTTCTTCTTCAGTTTCAACATTTTCTGGCATCTTTAAAAAAAAAAAAAAAATTGAAATGGAACATAGTGAGAATTGGCAACAAAGGACGTGCACATTTGTAAGTTTTAATTGTATGAAAAATGACACTGCTCTACTGCTTACATGGTAAGAAAATGACACCTTACATACAGATCGAAGAAGATGCAATTGGAATTTATTGACTAATTTTGCATCCGATCCTTTTGATTCCCTGGGAGATAATAGGCGCCGGGTGCATAGAACATTCGTTCTATTAAAATATCAAACCTCTATTGCCGCCCTACCTCCCAGCTCAGCTGGCCGTCCTTCTTACTGCTCATCCATCCTGGTTTCAGACTGTTACCTTTTGCAGCAGGCATTGGCGCTGCATATGGAGTCCCCTCGCCAATGAACATCTGGAGCGGTAATTTTTCAGGCCGGTATAAAATATTAAAAGTCTGACACCAGGAATGGCACAGAATCCACGACTTGTACATTTTCAGAAACCCCCTAGAGTCCAGGACTATGTTAAAATAACAAAGTGGGTAACCTCTTCTCCTGTCACCACAACTCCTGTGTTCCCGCCAGTCCCCCAGCAGCGACATCATGTACATAGCTCAGTGATCATGCAGCCAATCACTGGTCTCAGGGTCCATGCGCCATACATGAGAGCAGAGACCACTGACACCAGTGATTGGCTCAAGTGCCCATTAAACACATAGTTTTCCTTTTATTTTACCGCACTCCCAAAAAACCCTACCTAATATCCTACCTTTGTGCCATTTTATCTAATACACTATATACAAACCCCTATCAACAAAATGAAATGTTGGCTACAAAGATACATTCATAACTAAATGTGTAAAAATATGTGCATATTGTTGCCTACACTCAAAATATACAAATTTAAAAAAAAATCATATTAAACTACAAATAAAACACAAAAGATAAAATACACATATTTCACATAATAGCAGCCATGTAGAAAGCTCATATTTAGAAATATTACAATGCACCCAATATGGAGTTTTCAGGCATAACAAACTTAAGGCGTTGTACCATAATAGCAATTATCTTATTGAGTAGCAGATATGTATTTATTATAAATGGACAGTCTATACAGCACTCTTACATTTTTTTTTTTTTTTTTTGCTGGCTCTGCCCCTGTTAAGAAGATTTCACCTCATATGCTGCTGTGGCATGCTGGAACTTGTTGTTCCACAGCTACTATCTGCTGTGGAACATAGAACTACAAGTGCCAGCATTCCCCATAAGTCTCCGTTTGTAACTAGGGGACAGATGTAAGTCGGAACAGTGTAAGGCCGTGTTCACACGGCTTATTCCCAACGGATTTGTGCGCCGTATTGAGTGCACAAATCCGCCGTGAATAAGGGGCGGGGCCGGAGCACGGCGGGGCGCCGCTCCCGGCCCCATAGACAATGCATTGTTTACGGCGCGTCCGCGCCGTAAATAATGTGCATGTCACTTTCTCCCCCCGTGGCGGATTCGCCGAGCGGGGAGGAGCGACGGAATCCACTGTTCTCTATGAGAACTGTGGATTACCGTAATGAAAGGGACGGATTGGCGCCGTACTGAAGCGCAAATCCGGCGCGGAGTACGGCGCCAATCCGTCCCCAAATAAGCCGTGTGAACGAGGCCTAAGTCGGCGACTGCCTGTACATAGTTTCTCTATTGGTACTACTAAGTGCAATATGTATTTTATTTGTATTGTAATGTGATTTACTAAAATGTGTATGTTTTACTCATATACATTGCAAGTGTCTACAGAGACGTAAACTAATAATCTATGGGATGCAAGATTATTTTGCTCCTCACACTGGTCAGACATATTTGATGTTGCGTTGGTTACGCTGACATTAGAACAGTCCTAGGTCTGTTTGCCTGTTTAAAAAAAAAAAAAAAAATCCTATAATGTTGGATTTTTCTGTTTTCCTTGGAGACCAGTGAAGTCAGAGGTGTCTGGCAGCTTCTTATCCCCCTCTACTGAATCACATGCACATTTGGACAAGCAAGGTTTGCCTGTTAATGAGTGGAGCTGATATTTGCCGGCCAACCTAAGACAAAGGCAGTAATATGAAACTGAAGACAAAAACATCTGCAATCATGAAGTTAACTACCGTTTCTGTAGAGAACACTATAGACTCCTAGCACACGAGTAAACCCCTATAAATGGGCACAAAAACTCAGCCTCATAAAACTCGTAATTTTGTAGCCGACTGACACAAAAAGGAGCGTCCATGTAAAGTGAGGACACTAAAAGGAGCGTCCATGTAAAGTGAGGACACTAAAAGGAGCGTCCATGTAAAGTGAGGACACTAAAAGGAGCGTCCATGTAAAGTGAGGACACTAAAAGGAGCGTCCATGTAAAGTGAGGACACTAAAAGAAGCGTCCATGTAAAGTGAGGACACTAAAAGAAGCGTCCATGTAAAGTGAGGACACTAAAAGAAGCGTCCATGTAAAGTGAGGACACTAAAAGAAGCGTCCATGTAAAGTGAGGACACTAAAGGAAGCGTCCATGTAAAGTGTGGACACTTAAAGCAGCTTACATGTAAAGTGAGGACACTAAAAGGAGCGTCCATGTAAAGTGAGGACACTAAAAGGAGCGTCCATGAAAAGAGAGGACACAAAAATGAGCGACCATGTAAAGAGAGGACACAAAAAGGAGCGTCCTTGTAAAGTGAAGGACACAAAAAGGAGCTTTCCATGAAAAAGTGAGGACACAAAAAGGAGCGTCCATGTAAAGTGAGGACACAAAAAGGAGCGTCCATGTAAAGTGAGGACACAAAAAGGAGCGTCCATGTAAAGTGAGGACACAAAAAGGAGCGTCCATGTAAAGTGAGATTCTTAGTTCACATGTTTTGATCAAAAAATGTTTAAGCCACCCCCGGCTTACAACGGGATCTCAAGGCGGGTGGTCCTACTCTATTTTTACCTCTCACTTGAGTCCAATTCAGACCTCTCATTTGGGTCAACAGACCTACATAATCCAGAGAGGGAAAAAAAAAAAAAACACCAGCCTTATAAGCATACTGCACTGATCTAACAAACTGTGGAGGTGGGCAGGGGGGCAAGAAACAAAAATGGAGCCATCCATTCCTCCCTCTATAAATTAAAAGCAATATATGCCAAATACAATGTATAGTTCTGCACAAAAAAACATTTCTGAAAAACACAATGTGAACCTGGGTGCCACTTTTTATGAATTGTAGATAGCATAAATGCTTCTTTAGAGGTTTCCATGTATTGTTTGATAGCCCTTTTAGCTGATGGTGTGCCACTTGTATTGGAATGTGTGTGTATATATACCACAACCATGCAAGTGGCACCCAGGTTCACATTGTGTTTTTCAGAAATGTTTTTTTTGTGCAGAACTATACGTTGCATTTGGCATATATTGCTTTTAATTTATATAGGGAGGAATGGATGTCTCCCGTTTGGTTTCGTGCACCCCGCCCACCTCCCCAGGTTGTTAGCTCAGTGCAGTTTGCTTATAAGGTTGGTGCTTTTTTTCCTTTTTCTCTCTGGATTATGGAGGTTTATTGACCCAAATGAGAAGTCTGAATTGGACTCAAATGAGAGGTATAAGTAGAGTAGGACCACCCGCGTTGAGATCCCATTGTAAGCCGGGGGTAGCTTAAACGTTTTTTAATCAAAACATGTGAACTAAGAATCTCAAAGTTTTTTTCATGTATTGCAGATCGCATAAATGCTTCTTTAGAGGTTTCCATGTCTTGTTTGATAGCCAAGTAAAGGGAGGACACAAAAAGGAGCGTCCACGTAAAGTGAGGACACAAAAAGGAGCGTCCACGTAAAGTAAGGACACAAAAAGGAGCGTCCATGTAAAGTAAGGACACAAAAAGGAGCGTCCATGTAAAGGGACTGCTCTAAGGACACGTGTAAATGCTGCAGCGTGAAGGGCTTTATTTATACAAGGAGTAAACGCAGGTCTGTCTCCCAACTGCCTGGGTTTTAATCAACTGCAACCTCTGCAATTTAATCTGTTGTCTAATGTTATGGAAACAGCTCGTTTTATCACAATTCGCACAGATGTTTTCCATTACTTCGACGCATGTAAGGTTTGGTGACATTATTGAAAAGTTGCCAAAACCAAATGAAGAATGAATAAATTACCTTTAAAAGCAGGGAGGGCTCGCAGACGGGTGTTTGTTATGTTCTCGGAGTAATTAAAATATGAATAATTCATTGTTGCTTATTGTAATTGAAGCCCTAATGGATTTAGGGATTAACCCATTAGTTTTCTCTTGTACGTACCAGGATGGCACACACAGCACAGTCAAACTCAAGCAGATGTTTTATAGGTTATCCAAAGTACATTTAAGGCTCCCTGTTTGTATGCTAAGTATGTTTTGCACTCTGAAGATCTAGCCACCCTTTTGTGCCAAGGCTATAGCCTCTCTGGTGTTTATCTATTAAGGCAGATGAGTGCTGTCTGTGGCAAATGAATTACATTCTGTAAGTACTATTAACGAGGGTTTTTGCTTTAGACAATCATTTCTTGTTAAGAGGATCCCTGGAAAAAAGGAGATTACAAAGTGTCTTCCTGCTCGGAAGGGCGACATGTATGAATTATGGCGATTAAACGGCAATTTTCATGCGCATTATAATAGTGTAGAATGTGCCTGATTTACGAACCTGCTCTACAGCGGGTCATAAATCAGGCATATTCTAGTGCTAATATGACACTTCTGGCTCAGGTAAACCACTTGGAAAGCGGTTCCAGCTGTAATGTGCTGGGATTTGCCATACTGAAGCTAAAAATCTATAGCATTGTACGGTTGTAGTGCGCCCCACCTCGAGCACGCCCCCCGAAATCAGGCGCATTACAAAGTGCCGCAGGCGCTCTGCAATGCGCCTGATACTGGTGTACGGGCTATGTAAAAATATAGGGAACGGGGCTGCGCAAGTTTTCGTTCATACATGTTGCCCTTAGTGATCAACTGTGCTCTATACGGAAGAGCCTGGCAGAAAGGGTTTCATTTCCCTGCAGCGCCCCCACAGGGGAAATTAAGAAATATACAACGCCCAAATTAAGTCAACAGCTTGGCTGTGTGATATAAGAGAGAGCAAGACATAGACAGAGTGTGCGCGCAAGAGAGAGAATGAGAAAGAGAGCAAAAGAGAGGGAGAAAGAGATAGAGAGAGAAAAAGATTGAGGGAAAGAGCAAAAGAGAGAGGGCGTGAGAGAGAGCATGAACAAATGAGAGAGACAGTGAATGGAGGATGAAAACGCCACTGCACCATCTCTGGAGCAGTGTTATTTCCCTGCAGCGCCACCACAGGGGAAATTAAGAAATACACAATTCTCAATGAAGTCAATAGCTTAGATGTGTAATATAAAGCGCACGAGATAGGGCGACAGAGAGAGCAATGGCGCGAGAGAGAACGTGAAAAGGAGGAAGAGATAGCGAGAGCACAATAGAGAGTGTGTGAGAGAGTGCGAGTGAATGAGAAAGTGCATGAAGGATGAAAAAAAAGACGCTGCGCCATATTTGTAGGGGTTCAATTTTGTTTTGTTTTTTTTCATTTTTAGAATGTTTTAAAGTTAAAATGCCAGGATCGGTGCCATCTCCAGCCACTGGTTGGTAGCTGCAGGTCCTGGATATAACCATCAGTTGTTAACTACCTCATATGGAGCATGCGAACCATCATAGTTTAGGACGACGGACACACATAGGTCTGCACAGAAGCTGTGGACAAAAATACTAGTATCTGCCCTGCTTAGTCCACCCTTGGTAAAATAATAGACATCAATTTCATTAAATTTTGGAATTGCAAGAAGTTTTAAACAGTGGAGGTGAGAATGAGGAGACCTCCAAACATTGCTAAAATAAAAAGGCAAAAGTGCTCTGCTGAGCGTTATGCCTTTTGTTACAGGTCGGCTCTGCTCAGTTCTTCTCACAGAGGGAAGCAAGGTGTTAATCGACTCGTGGAAGTCTATAAAGTCTGTATACTGCTCACTCATAATTGTATAAAATTATAGTAACCTGTAAAGGCTGAATTTATATGTGGCAGATTTTACCTCTGGATCTGCGCATGTGAAATCCACAGTACAAGGTAATAAGATTACGCCCTTGTGCTACTGATGTTTTTATTGTGGCAAAAAGAGCATGCGAAAAATTGTTAGCCTGCAGCGTGCTCATTCTATTGTGGGAATAATGCAGATTTTCGCAGCAAATATTCCCACTATCGATATGAGTGATATCCACAGTGACTCTGCAACAAAATCCACATACAACACATTGACATTTTCCGAGGTACCTACCTGTTTATCAGTTTTGATCGGACTGGGTGTACGAGGCGGTGGATCTGGACTTGGCGTCTTACAGGTTGTTACAGGGCTGTCACTGGTTATGCTGTCTATATCGACACAAGGTAATACCTGGAACAAATATGTGTAAATCATCAGTGTAAAAAGAAATAACATTAAGCCGCCCTCACCTGGTGCCCAGCTGCTACACGATGCAGGCAAAGAGTAGTACAGTACAGAACATATAGTACCACACTGTACTGTAGAGAGGTGCTACTAGACCACCAATCACTGCATGCACTGCACTTATACATGTAAGAGCAGTACAGGATATGTAGTACCGCACCGTACTATAGAGACGCGCTATAGACCACCAATCACTGCATGTATCTCACTAATACATGTAAGAGCAGTACAGGACATGTAGTACTGCACTGTACTGTAGAGGCGCTATAGACCGCCAATCACTGCATGCACCTCACTAATACATGTAAGAGCAGTACAGGACATGTAGTACCGCACTGTACTGTAGAGAGGCGCTATAGACCACCTATCACAGCAAGAACCTCACTAAGACATGTAAGAGCAGCACAGGACATGTAGTACCGCACTGTACTAGAGAGAGACGCTATAGACCACCAATCACTGCATGCACCTCACTAATACATGTAAGAGCTGTACAGGACATGTAGTACTGCACTGTACTGTAGAGAGGCGCTACTAGATCGCCCAATCACTGTATGCACGGCACTAATACATGTAAGAGCAGTACAGGACATGTAGTACTGCACTGTACTGTAGAGGCGCTATAGACGCCAATCACTGCATGCACCTCCTAATAAGTAAGAGCATACAGGACATGTAGTATGCACTGTACTGATAGGGCTATGACCACAATCACTGCATGATCTCATATAACATGTAGCAGTACAGGACATGTAGTACTGCACTGTACTGTAGAGAGGCGCTATAGACCAATCACTGCATGCACCTCATAACTTGTAAGCAGTACAGGACATGTAGTACTGCACTCTACTGTGAGGGCCTACTAGATCACCAATCCAGTTGCAGGGCATAATACATGTAACAGCAGTACAGGACATGTAGTACTGCACTGTACTGTAGAGAGGCGCTATAGACCACCAATCACTGCACGCATCTCACTAATACATGTAAGCAGTACAGGACATGTAGTACTGCACTGTACTGTAGAGAGGCGCTATAGACCACCAATCACTACATGCACTGCACTAATACAGATGCTTTACAAGTAAAATGTTCATGATACTTGGTAGATCAGTAGTGTCTGACATTGTATGGAGAGTGTGGTTTCAATATACAATGTCCCAGTAAAAACATCATTGGAGAAAATATAGTTTCCCGATGCCATTTTATGATATGAAAAGATGTATAGTATATTGGAATACCAAATAACATAATACAATTAAATACTGTTCAAGAGAAAGAATGTCAAGATGATGACAGAAGGACTCATTATAAGCCAATCCATACTGCGGAGAGCATTGTCGCTGCTGTTATGTAAGGAAGCTGGAAGCTGCGAGGCAGGAAGATTTGGACCAAGGGCCCGTCTACATGACAAGAATTTCCAGTCGGATTCTGACGCAGATTCGGATTTTCAAATCAGTCAAAAAAACGACTGTAAACCATCCCACAGACCTCGAGTTGTAGTCCACATAACTCAGATTTTCTTGGAGGTCGGATTTTAAAACCACGTTCATTCTTCCAACATGTTTTAGGTAAAAAAAAATGGACCCCACTTTTCTATGTCGGACCCATGTCCAGAACCCATAGAGATGAATGGGACTCATTTTCTGACTGTAAATCCAATGGGGGGAAAAAAATAGATCTGAAATCCACATTAAAAAACGCGTCAAAGTACTTGTCCGACAACGTGTTTTAAGGATTCAGAATCCAACGAGTATTTTGACATGTGTCGTGTGGACGCAGCCTAAAGGCTTCTCTAATAAAGCTCTTCACAATCATTATTATCAGGACATGCATTTGGTCATCTCATATATCATGAGGAGACTTAAATAAATAAAAGTAATATAAAATATCTACTACGCACACAAATACATACATATCAGTGCACTACAAAGATGTGCAGAACAGACAGAAGCCAAGTGGAACAGTACCTGAACAGTAAGCTGCGGGGGATCCTTCTTCTCGGACCTCATCTCCACCACAGCGATGTTGGGTTTCACCACATCTGTCTTAGGCCTTGGTGGCATCGGTGGAACAGAAACATTCACTATGGGCTGAGGGTGAGCAAGAATTACTGAGGACGGTAATGGAGCAGCTCTATCAAACCGGGGCTTTCCTGAAACCAAAACCGAGAAGGAGAATACATGATGAGCTCACAGCCACTAGGGGATTTTCCATTTTAGTGAAAAAAATCCTCTGTGGAGCACACAACAGAAGCCCAAAGCCTACTCACTGATATCTATGGTGTATTTTCACTCTCTATTCCCAAAGGTTTTGCCATGGATTGGCCACATTTAAAGGGGTTGTCTGGGACTTACAAAAGCTCATTGGTTTGCTGGAGTATGGTTAGAAATTTAGAAAAAAAGAAGCCTACTCACCTCCATGATGCTCCCGTTCCGTCCCGGTGGCCCGCCCGTACATCCCGGCTGCACAGTGAACGTCCATCGTTCACATGCTATGTGCAGCCAATCACAGGCCAGAGTGGTCACGTGCAAATGACATTGGCTGCACATAGCATGTGAATGACGTTCACTGTGCAGCCGGGACATATGAGCCGGCCACCGGGATGTAATGGGAGAGTCACAGAGGTGAGTAGGCTTCTTTTTTTCTATTTCTAACCATTCCCCAGTGGATCAACAAGCTACTTCTTTTCTATTTCTAGCCATACCCCCGTTAATGGGAGCCAATGCGATTTCCATGCAAACTACCTTCATAAACTATTTTAATAAGTAACATGTCACTTGATGTCGATTTCAGATTTGCAGCAGAGAAAATCTATTTCTTATTTAGTTCCGACCTTTTCTTATTTCACTTTTGAAGAACATCCTGTGTGTGTGAAACGCGGTGGTGTTCGCTTTTTTTTTACAATTTTATTTCCTTTTGAATCAAATATTTTATTTTAAAGAAGATTTATTCACTACACAAAAATAGGAAGCAAAATAGAAAACTGAAATCATCTGCTGTGATCTGCATTGAAATATAAATTCATCTTCAAGTGACATCTAGTGGCAGGAAGGACACAGCAACGTGTACGTTGTACACAAATATACAAGACCGCTTTGGTATATACTCAAGCAACACTGCTGTCAAATCAACTGCAGGCAGTCCCCAGGTTACGAATGGGATAGGGACGAATTTGAATTTGTATGTAAGTTGGAACAGGAATATGTATTAAATGTAACTCCAGCACAAAGGGTTTTCTTTTTTTTACTTTTGGATCGTGCAGGGAAGGGTTTTTACATTTGTTTTGCTGTCTGTGCCCTTTTTAAGAAGATTTCACCTGCTGCTATGGCATGCTGGAACTTGTCGTTCCACAGCTTCTATCTGCTGTGGAACATAGAACTACAAGTGCCAGCATTCCCCATAAGTCTCTGCTTGTAACTGGGGGACAGAGGTAAGTTGGAACAGTGTAAGTTGGGGACTGCCTGTATTTTAAAGTGGAGCCTTTTATCACCATGTTTTGAGGGTCAAAGTCTTCTGCTGATTGACTGCTTACCTTTCTGCAGATCGTATTAGTTTCTTTTATTATTGTATGCCCCATGAAATAATTCTGGAGCCTCATTTCTCGCACAGCTCTGCTTTGTGCCACTCCTAAGTTATTCCCGGTGGAAATGGACTACTATTCATGTTATTAATAGACTGCATCTCTATGCATTGTGTCATAGTCCTCAGTGACTGGACAGAACCACAGGGTGTAGGGACTCATCGAACTGACATTCACACATTTCCAGGATGGACAACAGAGGGGGGTGCGTCACAAAGTTATAAAGTAATCGTCTGAAATGGCGCTTTGTATGGGAATTATAAGTAATTACTAAGACAGAGAAGACAGATTCTGATCTGACCTTCACCCCGTATATCCAATCCCTTGCCCGCTCCTGTCACCTGCACCTCAAGAACATCTCCCGAATCTGTCCGTTTCTCACTGTGGAAACAACTCAAACTCTCACTGTGGCCCTTATTCTTTCTCGTCTTGACTACTGTAACTCCTTGCTAATCGGTCTCCCTCTGTGCAAACTCTCCCCTCTACAATCTGTCCTGAATGCAGCAGCCAGGCTCATCTTTCTTTCCAGCCGCTATACTGATGCCTCTACCCTGTGTCAGTCACTGCACTGGTTGCCCATTCAGTACAGAATACAACATAAACTCATCACACTCACCCATAAAGCTCTCCACAACGCTGCTCCTCCCTGCATCTCCTTCCTCATCTCTGTCTACCACCCTACTCGCTCTCTCCGCTCTGCTGCTGATATCAGGTTACACTCATCAATCATCCAAACCTCCCATGCCCGTCTCCAAGATTTCACACGTGCGGCACCAGTTCTCTGGAATATGCTACCGCGGGCAATCGGGCACATTCACAACCCTCATAGTTTTAAGAGGGTGCTGAGAACACATCTTCTCAGTCTGGCCTACCAAGATCCCTAACTGCTATCACACACATCTGTCACTCCCTGCATTTGGGCACTCACAGGCACTTATCTGTATATAGATGTACTGTCAGGGTGGCAGGTTCACCCATTTTTCATGTAAACCGCCCCCTATTTATGAAACATGGCCGGACCATTGTAAACTTGGCCCTTCTCACCGTTTGTTTCACCCATACACCCTAATAGATTGTAAGCTCTCACGAGCAGGGCCCTCACACCTTGTGTCTCATCTGTAAGTACTTTTAATGTGTAATGTCTGTACTTTTACCCTCGAATTTGTAAAGTGCTGCGGAATATGCTGGCGCTATATAAAGATTATTATTAATATTATTTATTATAACCGCTTTAAGAGGAGGGTCAGGTGTTAAGTGACGAAGGAAGCATTTTTCTGTAATAAAGTTTCTTATATTCACTTCTTCTAGTGATTTATGAAAAGTTTATTTAAATGCTGGGGTCCATTTAATATACTGGATTGGGTAATGGCATAAGTAGCACTTTCCTAATACAAAACAAACTTTAAATGAACCTTCCCTTTAGATGGGGAAGCATCTCCAAAAGTGAAGCTTTATTAAACCCCTTCCATAAACAACCCCAGCTTGAAGTGATAAATAGGAAAAATGACATAATGAGCCATAATTCTTCTTAGATGAATGAACATGGAGGAGGCCAGCTATATAAACACTGAGGGATTTGTGAAGAAATCAGCTAGGGTGGAACGGCTCTTGCAGCTCTGTGTGTGATGTCAGTGCTGAGGACCCATGGAGAGGGCTCGGACGAAGGTGCACAGCTACTCTCAAAACATTCAGCTCTTTGAAGATGGAAATATTCTATCGTTTGAAGATCAAAGTGCTGTCATAATCCATATGGTAAAAGGACGGGCGAAAATTTAA
>JAODAL010002890.1:92500-185013 GCA_025379985.1 Phyllomedusa bahiana
CATCGGACAAAGAACGGCCAAAATTGACTGGTTTCTTTTTTTTCCAATGCAGGACCGCGGTTTTTGTCACGTTTTGCGCAAAAACCGAGGTCAGTTCTTGTTTTCTTGACATCGCCCATACAATTGTATTGTATGGGAAGACGCAGAAAAAACTAAAAGCGCCAGTGTATTATACAACACACAAGACAATCGTAGAAAAGACGAGCTGTGGAGACTTTTAAAGTCCTAAAAGTGCCGAAAATACGATTGTATTGCTATGCCTCATAAGGGGAATGGAGCAGCTTAGTTATGAGGAGAGTTTGGTAGAAATGAACTTATTTAGTCTTGAGAAAAGACGGCTTCGGGTGGACATGATTAATTTATATAAATATATAAATGGTCCCTACAAAAAGTATGGGGAAAATTATTTCATGTAAAGCCCCCTCAAAAGACAAAGGGACATTCCCTTCGACTAGAGAGAAAAGGATTCAATCTCCAGAGGAGAAAAGCGTTTTTCACTGTAAGAACTGTCAATCTGTGGAATAGCCGCCTGAGGAGCTGGTCACAGCAGGAACAGTTGGGAGTTTCAAGAAAGGCTTAGATAACTAGCTGAAACTAAAAAATATTAATGGGTATGTAGCTATATAATATTTTGGATCCTGGCTGGTGGCGGCTCTGGGGTCAGAGATGGGGTCTCCGTGGTTCTTGCCTTGTGGGTTTCAGGGCATTCCCCAGTGGGGAGGTTGGGCTTGAACTCCTTGTCTCCCTCCCTCACCCACATTTGCTCCACCCTTGGTTGAACTTGATGGACACGTGTCTTTTGTCAACCGTACTATGTAACTATGGTGACTGACAAAATTAATCAGCCCATGATCACTGATCGTCTTCTGTTGCATTGAAATGCAATGCCATAAAATATAATCTCGATAGCCCAGTCCATAAGTTAGGGTCATTTGCCTAACTTTGGCCATTGGTTCACACACTGAAAAGATATATTTAAAGGGAACCTGTCACATTGATCATGCCATCTGATCGGCGGGCAGCGTGTTATATAGCAGGAGAATCGGAGCAGATCAATATGTAGTTTTATAGGAAAAGATTCAGTACAACTTGTAATTTATTCATTTAATTTACTGCTTATTCTGGGTTTTGGAGTCCAGTGGGTGGTCCTATCAGTGACTGACAGCTATCTCTCTATGCACACTCATGCCAGGAAGACTATCAGTCACTGATAACACCACCTACTGGACGCCTTAAACCAGAATAAGCAGTTCTGCTGAATCTTTCCTGACAAAACCATTTATCAATCTGCTCAGCTCCTCCTGCTCTATAACGTGCTGCCCGCAGATCAGATATCATGGTCACTGCGACAGGTTCCCTTTAACTTCAGAAAATGAATTGTTTTTCTCTGTCCACAAATCAACACATCCTAGATTTTATTAGATTTGCCTTGCATACAACACTGCAAACTATATATCAAAGAGGAACCTGCAGAAAAGTGTCCATTGAAATGAGCACAAGGGTGTGGGCTGGTTGGGTGCTACTCTTTTCTCTAAATTGGGTTTTTCCTTTATTTCTTCGGTTCTCTTTATTCCCATCCTCCTTCCCCCGTTTTTGTTTTTTTTTTGGTGTGTGTGTGTGTTCCTCTTTCCTGTCTGTTTTGTGAGATTGCCTATTGTTGTATGGGTGTTTTGTCCTCTCTGTTGTGTTGGTATGGTTTGCCTTTTTTTTTTTTGTTTTTTCTTTTTGTTTGTTCGGTCTTGTTGACCATTTATAAACATGTGTTTTTTCTTTTTCTTTGGGTATATGGGTGCTTATAGCACCCGCCTCCTATTTATCACTATAAGTTTGCGTTGCATATTCATTTTCTGCATGTCTTTTGGCAGTTATCAGGATTGTGACGTGTCTATGTGTGCATATCAGATGTCTCAGTGATATCCTTCTCCTTTTCTATTGCCAATGCATTTTCTTGCTTTGTTATGATGTGACCTTAACATGTTGCTTGCTGTGAGTTTATATTTATATATATTGACATATTCTGTTTAATAAAACTTCTTCAAATTTGAAAAAAAAAATGAGCACAAGGGTATATTCACAAGGCATTTTGGATCTGAAAATCATATCCAATAGTGCTGCATCGATTGGATCCAAAACGCATCCAACATGCAGGTGTGTGTTTGGATGCGTTGTGGCTGCAGCAGACACGCACCCTATAGTTTTAAATAGGGCATGACAATTCTTTGAACGGATCCAAAAGACGCATCAGAAACATGCAAGTAACCACACATCATTGATCACTCCTCTGAACACCGATGCGTGTTTTACATTGAAAGCAATGCAACTCTCACTGCACATTGTTAAATGCGTATTTGGGTCCATTTAGGGTCCGAAACATGGATCCGAACACGCATCTAAAAACGGATCCAAAACGCTGTGTGAAAACACCCTAAAGCCTAATGTTTGTTATCTACCCTGGTTGTGCAGATGAATGCAGAACATTGTCCCCTGTAATCAGCCATGTCAGTCTGGGCAAGGACTGAGCGTAGAGTTTCCACAAGAGCTCTACAGGACAAAAATATCTGCCCCCATGATCGCTACTTTATCTCCCATTACTCCAGTTATGTTGTCGGCTGCTTTTAGTCCTACTGGAATAGTCAATTGCCAGCAAAAGTCTTAGGCTATGTTCACACGGCTTAAAACTGGATGTATTTCAGTCTGTAATTACGCGCCGGAGTGCGGAAATAACGGGCTGAAAACGTCCCAGTCATGACGGTAATCCACAGTTCTCACAGAGAACTATGGATTACGTCTCCTCTCCCTGCTCGGCGAATACGCCGAGGGGGGAGATAAGTGACATGTGAATTATCAGCGGCATATACGCGCCGCTGGTAATACAAGTCTATGGGCCGGCGAGGTGTCGGCCCCCCGCACGGCGTAATTGCGGGGCGTAATTACGCCCTGCAAATACACCGTGTGAACCTAGACTTATGGATACCATTAGCGATCACTTGCAGATGAGTCAACCAGGCATTGGTAACGAAGTCCTTATTATGCATATTAGCATCAAAGAGAAGGAGAACCCATAGTAAAAAGCATGGGGGATATATTATAAAGCACAGCACTAAACTACGGGACAGGTGATGTGCAGTTTAGGATAATCACCCCAGGATGTGTCTCTGCAGAAGGGCATCATGGCTATGGCTGCAGCCATTTCTCACCAGCCATTGTGTTGTATGCTATAAAGTTCACATGAAAAATATATAGGCTCATCTACCTTTATTTAAAATGTGCATAAAATCTCCAATTATAACACATTGGTAGTGGGGCCCCTAAATATTTGCTGTGTAACCCAGCTGACAGTGATTTACTGGCTACCTGCTGTAGTTCTCTAACAAGCTGGGCCTATGTAAACATCTCCAGCTCGGAGGGGGTCATTTGGATGGAAGTGTTGGATGGATTAGCGATGATGGATTGCCTCTGTGTCACACTGGGGAAACATTTACCAGATTCTAATGTATTTTCCAGTCAAGCAGGATCCTTAAGTGAAGACGACACTTCTATCGAAAGCAGAAAACATTTTCTAAAGTCATCTCCTTGGCCTCTCACTCCTTCAAGGTCTTAATATTTTTCAGGTAGTTTCTAAAATAATACCATTCACATGAGATCCGCCAGGGAGCAGAGTCTAAGTAGGTCTTGGTGTTCACCAGAGCCCGCCGCAAGGCAGGATGGACTTGCTGCGGCGGGAGTCCCACCAGGTTGCTACGCCTGACGCGACTTGCTTTTGATCAGGGCTGTGGCGTCGGAGTCGTGGAGTCGGAGCCTATTTTGCAGGATTCGGAGTCGTCATAAAAGGGACCGACTCCGACTCCCAAAATATAGAATAAGTTGGTCCAGTTAGTTCGATGCAAAGAGCAAGAGGAATTGGGTCCGGCTACTGCTCCCGTATCTTCAGTCTCATCACATGAGGAGTGTAATTGATGACATGGAGCAGGCAAAGCGCTGCCCCAGGGGAAAAGATTCTGCTCCCAGGGCAAACAGATTTCAGCAAAATTTTTCACCTGCCTTCATATAAGTAGAAGCGTTCAACCATTCATCAAAACTGACTGTGGCTGAGGCAATTCCTTTACACTCTGACATGGTTACAGATGTTGCCCCTGTGGTCACCGCTTTCCCCCAACCCAATTTAGTGTAGAGAGGCCGTTCTCTAGCCTGGAAATAATGAGATCAGATGTGAGGTCGTCTATGCAGGATCTGATGGAGGCAATACTATTTCTCAGAACAAATTCAGAGACTCCACAAATGTTCCTGCAGTGTTTTGCATATTTACAATTTTTTTGTGTTCTAAAGTCATATCCACGCAAAATGGTAACAATGTTTTGAACTTGTGACTTTCAGGCTCCATATCTCACCATCCACTATAGCTTTGTACATGAGGCTACTGTAATTTTATATACAGTCATCTTGCCTATCGTATACATAAATTTGACTTGCAAGTATTTAGCATCTGCTTAGTTCTGCAGATTATTTCCTGTAACTGCATTGTTACTGTTTTGCTCCTTAAAATCTAAATGTTAATTTCTATTATTTTGTTAGTATTTGGGAAATCCACCTTTTGGTTTTCAATACTGCCTGAATCCTTCTGGGCTCTGAATCAGAATCAAGCAGGTCTTGACCAAAATCTGATCCCAGATCTCTTCTACACATTCCCAATGTTGGTGCAGACTGGACTTGGATACAAATACAGCTTTTTCTTCAACTCTACCCACAAGTGTTCAAAAGAAAAAAAGACTGTTACCCTTTTGCTTGTCAGTTTCTGTTCTACCTAAATAGCTTGATTATTGTAACATAAGGTGATAAACAGCCTGATGTTACCATTTTACTACAGTAAAGCTATTACTTAAACATGTGTCGTATATGAGGGAGTCAGGAGTCGGAGGTTTGGGAAATTGAGGAGTCGGAGTCGGGGCTTTGGCTTGCTGACTACACAGCCCTGCTTGCGATGACAGCTGAGGTGCAGAGAGGCACCGAATCATGACACAAACTCGTAGTCGGGGACAGGCAGGCGGCAAACATTCGTAGTCAGGAAACATAACGGGTCAGAAACACCACAAAACAGGAACTCACTCTGGAACGCTTTCACTAAGGCTCAAGGCACCATAGATCCGGCGGGGAAGTACTGGTATTGTCCCAATTATATAAGGTCAGTGGCCGGCAATGAACCAATTACCGGAGCGCTGGCCCTTTAAATCTCAGAGAGCTGGCACGCACTCTGTGCGTGTCCCCACTCCCTATCGGCAGGCAGAGGGATACAAGGAAGCAGGAGTGTGGCAGGGTGAGCATTTACTAGAGGAACGAGTGCACCTTCAGCCCGACATGCGGATCGCAACGCCACTCGTGACACAAACAAATATATAATGGAAAAAAATTAATACAATTTCAATGAACGCTAAATACTGGGAGAGGTTATCCCACAAAAAACTACATGTCCGTCAATGTGTGATCTTAGGAAGTCCCAGCAATCACTAGAAGGGGTGTCCTGAGGCTCCCGTTCCTCATCACTTCAAGTTTGAATAGAGTGGCGATAGAGTTTGCAAGGTGCTGTCTTATTTAAGTTCTATGTCTCTTGACTTGGTAATTTCCATTTTTGTCAGTATCCTCAAATATAACAATATAGCTCTCGGTAGACCACTGCTCTACTCAAACTCCTCTATGTGGTCGTGTAATGAGGAGGAACAGAGGGCTCTGGATCTAAAGTTCTAGAGACTTCCCCACTCTCCGGAAATCAGGATATGATAGGAAAATCTCAAATCTCAAGGTTTCCATCATATAGTCTCCTTAAAGAGGTTGATTTACAAAGCCACAGGCAGCTTCAGGCCCACACTTCCTGCTAAGGCTGTGAGTGGTTCTATAGCAGTGATTGGCATATCAGCTCTGCTATTCCTAGCTGACCCTGTTACAGTTGCAGGAGTGTAGTAGGATGTAAACTGTAGTACAAAAGGCTACAGAGATCTAAGGGTTAAAACTTGTCAGTAAGTCATGTCAACACACGACTTACTGAGAAGATCAGGAATGGAGCAGGGAGTGAGTCATCATCCTGACCATGGCTTCAGCTTATAAGAGCTGAGAGAGGTAAGGAGGGAAACTTTTCCTGCAAATGTAAGAGATGAGATCTGCTCCCAACTCTGAAGAGAAGCAAAATCAGAACAGCAATGGATTTGGTAATAGTCTTAATTTACCTTTGCCTACATGTTTGAAGCTAATCAATGAAATGAGAATACCCCTTTAATGCTGGGTTAACATAGAGTGGTAACATCATGACCGAAACTTCAGTGACCTACATGCGAGTCAGTTTGGTTGTCAAATTAAAGGGGTTTTGCCCTCTCGTAAAATCCTTTCTGAGGTCAGCTTGTAGCCTAGCATCAGAGAAAAAGAAGAGGTCTGCGCTTGCGCATTCTCCCCATTTATTTATATGTGAGTTACAACTATTGCCAAGTTAGTGTGCTGGGCCATATTCGTAACTCCCATAGACATTTATGGAGGGAGAACTCACAAAAAATGTGTCCATCTCCCGTTTTGTGCAAGATGGCAAGACCTCTTTAAAATCAATTTTAAGCAGTTCTCTTGTTCTTGGCCATATATCGGACACATCAATAAACTGCCGATAATAAGGAAACTGCATAAAGCTGATGATGCTTTGAGCACCACTGATTTACACGTCACTGAGGTTTTCGGCCGTGATGCAACGGATCCCAGCCTAAAAACATCGCCTGATCAACTTACATGGACATAAAGTGGATATTCGCCTTTGAACACCCCTCTACACATAGAATAACCTACGTAATCATTTAATATACAAAATAATCATATAAGGACAAAACATTAACTGTACTAACCATGAGTAGTAATCTGTCTTATAGTCCAGAACTGCATTCATAGTTTTGCAGGCTTCAGAGCTGAAATCTCAACATCTGCACAAAGCTTGCTCTTGTGATTTGCATTTTGGGGGAGTGTAGTTTTGATACTAGCACTGTATAGCAAACAAGCTATACTACTGTATTATAATGCAGCTATGCTCTTATGGATGGGTCTCACGACAAGCATGTTGACTGTTTCCACTGACAACCAGCAGAATTGTGAATGAAGCTCTGAACTGTGATATTGGGCTATAACTCAGGATCAGTATATAACAGATAAAGTAATGTATTTACCATTATTGTATGTGTGAGCATTGATAACATTTTACTACATACGCTTACATTATGTCTGATGATGAATGGCGAGCACCTTCTATAATACAGTAGAGATGCTAATGAAGCGGCCCCAGGACATACATACATCTGCACCACTAATCTATCCAGTGACTTCACTGAAAATAGCTCACATGCAAGTGGTTTGGGAGGTCCCTCTGCATATGGCTCCCCATCTGTTTGCAGTCCCAGACTAGTGTTCTGTATGTGATACTAATACCATTGTGTGCCAACTACACCAGGGATGTCATAAGGATCAGAAAAGTAGTTAATGACCAGAACGTTTTTTTTTTTTAGTTTTTGCCTCCTTGCGTTTCAACAGTTGTAACTTTTTTATTTTGTCGATGACGCAGTTGGATGAGGTCTCCTTTTATTCGAGACAAGTTGTACTTTATGGGGGAATAGTTTAAGTTCAGTTATAAATAATTGCAGAATTTTAAATTTTTTTGTTTTTTAACATTTGTTTTACACTGTTCGTATTTCACAGGTAATAACTTGTTGGATTAATTCTACAGGTTATTACGGTCATGTGGATACCTATTATGTGTAGGTTTTTTTGTGTGTGTAATTTATGCACAATTATTTTTTATTAAATATTTATTTTTATTGTATTTATTTATTTTTTTATTTTTTTTTCACTTTTTATGGGGTTTTTTTTTACTTTTTTTTTAATCCCCTGAAGGGAGAACTGTTTTACATTTTTTTTATTTTTTATATTTTTATTCATATATGCTAATACATTATAATCTGTGTCCGTTTGACACAGGCAGTGTTCAGGACAGCACACAGTCTGCCCTGATCACTGGCTTGTTACACAGACAGCTCTGGGGCCACTCTAGGTCCCCAGGGCTGACTGTGCAGCCGTTCCCCGGGCTCTGTCGGGTCACCGGGTGTTCCGATCACCCGACAGAGCAGGGAAACCCTTTGATTGCGCTGCGGTAACGCACCGCCGCAATCAAAAGGTTAAAGCATCGGGTTGCAGAGGTTTTCTCCGCACCCCGATGCTCGCAGGAGACGCTCTGGGATCAGGGCTGTGTAGTACAGCCCCTATTTCAGCACCGCAAACCCTGAAGTCTACAGCGACGCCAAAAGACGTCGCTGTAGACGAACGACCCGCACCAGCCGACGCCAAAAGTCAGTGGGCGGTCGTTAAAGAGTTAAGATTGTTAAAGAGTGTAGATTGTAAGCCCTCGCGGGCAGGGTCCTCTTTCCTCTCTGTTTCAGTTACTAGTCATTTTTGTCACCATTGTATTTGTTCAATATTTGTTATGTATGTAATTCCCCTTAAATGTACAGCGCCCTGGAATTAATGGCGCTCTAAAATAAATAATAATAATAATAATAAAAGACCCAAATGACTGCTTTATTACTACATTCTGTGAATAAGCAGAAAAAAATCTACATACATGCTTAATGAATAGCCCAGACTAGTGCAACTGTACACCGTACAGTCACATACACAGTCCATAAACTAGGCTGTATACATTTTGTGTGACCTTTACATATTGTAAATCCTACTCTGCTAGATTTCTCAATGGAAAAGTGACTAAGTTGACATATGCTGGCCAAGCATTACCCATACGCACACCCTTTTGCCACACGTCAGGTGGAATGCTGGTTATTACTTCAATTACTATTTTAAAGTTAGAAATAAAAGTGAAGTTATATGTAGACATTTAGTAAACCTAGCACTGATATATAAAATATGGGACAGGGGAAAGCACTTGTTGGGGGGTTGAGGGATTTACTGCTTTTACCCTGTTGTGAAAAAACCCCAGACTCTCGTAGCTATACAAATTAGAGAATTTTGATAACTGGAAACAAAAAGACATTAGAACAGGTACAAATAGATGGAAATTTAAAGAGTTTTGACCAAAAAAATTAAAATAAAAAATATCATACTTTGATCAATATCATGTTCTACCAGTACTTACAGCTCCGACATGCTTATCAAGCACAATCACAAATAAAAAATGTGACCATTAATTCTAATTCTACAACTGCTTAACGACCGCGCGCCGTCTTTTGGTGTTGAGCATTTCAGGTCGTTCGCCTGCAGCGACGTCTTTTTGCATCGCTGCAGACATCGGAGTTTGCGGCTCCAGGAGCTGCAGCAGCGCTGAGATCGGGGTTGTACTACACAGCCCTGTTCCCAGCGCAGCTCCTGCAAGCACCGGGGAGTGGGGGAAACCTCCTTTAACCCTTTGATTGCCGCAGTTCGTCATCACAGTGCAATCAAAGGGTTTCCCTGCTCCGTTGGGTGATCAGAACACCCGGTGACCCGACGGAGCCTGGGAAGCGGCTGCACAGTCAGCTCTCGGGACCCAGAGTAGCCCCAGGGCTGTGTGTGTAACAAGCCAGTGATCAGGGCAGACTGTGTGCTGTCCTGATCACTGCTTGTCTCAGGCTGACACAGATTATAATGTTATGTATATATAAATATGCTAATACATTACTAAGTGTAAAAAAAAAAAAAAAAAGTAACAGTTCTCCCTTCATGGGGATTTAAAAAAAAAAAAAAAAAAAAAATATTTCATAAAAAATAATCATTGTGCATACATTACACACAAAAAAAAACTACACATATTAGGTATCCACACGACCGTAATAACCTGTAGAATTAATCTAACAACCTATTAAGTGTGAAATGTGAATGGTTTAAAAAATGTTTTTAAAAAAACAAAAATATAAAAAAAATTCTGCAATTATTTATAAGTGAACTTAAACTATTTCCCCATAAAGTACAACCCGTTTTGAATAAAACAAGGCCTCATACAACTGCGTCATTGAAAAAAATAAAAAAAGTTACAACTGTTGAAACGAAGGAGGCAAAAACTAAAAAATTGTTCTGGTCATTGACTACTTTTCAGGCGTTTGGCTTTAGGGGTTAAAGGCAAACGCCACAAAAGGGTATGATTAATTTGTTTCTAAGGATATGCTATATTCCTTCAGAACCAAAAAATGGTAGTAAAAGAGAGGTGGGAAAGGGACCTGGGACCCATATCCAATGATCAATGGTCTGATATTCTGTCATGAACAGCTAAATTGGCTCTCAATGAGGCACAACGCTTTTTACAGCTACTTTTCCTGTATAGAGCACATAAGGCATTAACTGTGCTACGTAACATTGGACTCACACCAGACTCCGTATGTCCCAAATGCTCTAGACCTGAGGCTCATATTTTACATATGGTTTGGGAGTGTTCGGCCTTGGGAAACCTTTGGAATGATGTGTTGGAGATTATTAAAAAAGTTGAAAGTCTGGAGTGTGCTGCTGGAGGTCAACCCCCGATATTAGATAATCAGCCACCCTGCTGAATGGAGACTGACAATCAATTGTTGTCACTATTCCTCTCGCCTTCTTCGGTGGGGGGACTCGCGCACCCCTGGATACCACTTCCCCTTTCCCCTCTTTCCCCCCCCCCCCCCCTTTTTTTTTTTTTTTTTTTTTTTATTTCTCTCTCTCTCTCCTTCCCCTTAGGGTGCTCCAGGCATCGTATTTGAAGTAGGTTAGATTTTATGAAGGGGAACTGCCTTATTCCTGACATTATCTGACTTTATGGATGATTCGGACATTGCTCTGTTCTTAGGTTCTGAACATGTTTAAACTCTGCTATATTGTTTTATAATCTGCCCGGCATGGCATGTTATTTTATGCTAGATATTTTCCCTATTCATATTAACATATTTGCAGATTGTAAAGTGCATTTCTAATCTCCCTTGTACCCACCCTTTCCCCGGCATTCCCTTCCCCCCCACCCATCTCCCTTTGTTGTTCCCCCATGTTGGGGGTTTTGTTTGTTTGTATCTATTAATCTGAAAGCACTAATAAAAATAATGTTAAAAAAAAAAAAAAAAAAAAGTTGAAAGTCTGTGTTGCTCAGCGACTGCCCCAAAACATCATTGCTCTAGAGGAGATCTGCATTTAGGAATGGGCCAACATACCAGCAACAGTGTGCGCCAACCTTGTGAAGACTTACAGGAAATGTGACCTCTGTCATTGCCAACAAAGGAGATAGAACAAAGTATAGCAGGAACTTTTGTTATTGACCAAATACTTATTTTCCACCATAATTTGCAAATAAATTCTTTCCAAATCAGACAATGTGATTTCTGGATTTGTTTTCTCATTTTGTCTCTCATAGTTGAGGTCGACCTATGACGTCAATTACAGACCTCTCTCAACTTTTTAAGTAGGAGAACTTGCACAATTGGTGGCTGACTAAATACTTTTTTCCCCCACTGTATGAAAGAATATGGGGACCATTGCTGGACTCTCCAGGCTTCCCATTGGATATATTATTAAGGGATAGATTGCTCCGGGGAAATTGACATAATAACTGGTCTGTGTACGATGGGGAGAGATAGGTTGAGTGAACTGCAGAAGGAGAGGGCCTATGGAAATATTATGAATCATCTTTAACGCTGTGAAGACAAAATGGTAAACCATCTTTAAGTATATGCTATTTTATACGAACCATTATGAAAAGGTGATTATTTCCAATATACATTTTTGTTTCTATATAAAAAAAATAAGATATATTCAGAAATGTGGGCAACTGATTTAACTTTATTAAACTGTATTTAACTTTATTAATGCAGAGCACTATTTATCTGTTATACGGATATGGTAAAAGTTAAGTTTTAGATACAATTCAGTGATACTTATGTTTAAAAACTTATACAATTTTCTCAGTGACTGCCTTTATTACAGCATCTGATGATCTACAGGGTGGGCCATTTATATGGATACACCTAAATAAAATGGGAATGGTTGGTGATATCAACTTCCTGTTTGTGGCACATTAGTATATGGGGGGGTGGGGGGAGACTTTTCAGGATGAGTGTTGACCATGGCAGCCATTTTGAAGTCAGCCATTTTGGATCCATTTTTTTCCTATGGGAAGAGGGTCATGTAACACATCACACTTATTGAGAATTTCACAATAGGGGTACTCTCACCTCATTGATTAGCTTTAAATATGTAGGCAATAGGTAAATACAGACTATTATCAAGTACACTGATGTTCTGGTTTTGCTTTCTTTCAGAGTTAGAGCAGTTCTTATCTCCTGCTTGTGTACACAACCTTCCCTAGGTTACCAACCGCCCCCTTCTGAACTAGCAAGTATAGTGACATCACTCCCTGCTTGTCTTAGCACAGGAACTTGTTTATGTTTCTTACCGACAAATGTTAACCCTTTAGAGCTTTGTAGCCTTCTGATTTACCACTTAAACCCTTTTATTACCAATGTCCATCTATCAGGCTCAGCTAGATATAGCAGGGCTGAAATGTCAGTCACTGCTGTAAAACCTCAACACAAACCTAACCATGAAGTCGAGTCTGAAGCTGGCTGTGAAAAAAAGGCTCTGTGAAACAGCATGGTGGGAATACCCCCCTTAAAAATACAAAGATACAGTAGTATGTAGCGGCCCAACATTCAACGGAGAAGGGGGCCCTTATTATATAACCTCTGTGACGTGTCCCTATCATGATCCTTTCCCACCAAATCTTTAGCTCAGACATGGAGAGATGCTACTGCACACAGGTGAGAAGGTAACCAACCATATAACGCCCAATGACTTATGCAAAGGGCTTATTCTAATTATTAGAATAATGGTTGACAAAGGCAAAATACAGTGGGTACGGAAAGTATTCAGACTCCTTTAAATCTTTCATTCTTTCATTGCAGGCATTTGGTAAGATTCAAAAAGTTAAATTTTTTTGCTCATTAATGAACACTCTGCACACCCCCCCCTCCTACACCATCTTAAAAGAAAAAAAAACGCAATGTAGATATTTTTGCAAATTTATTAAACAAGAAAAACTGAAAACTCACTGGTTTAAAAGGGATTCCACCCTTTGCCAGTATTGAATAGAAGCAAAACCCTTTTTAGGGGAGTTTCAGGCCCCTGATCTTTTGGGAATGGGTGCAACAAGTTTTTTACAAAAAAGGGTTTGGGGGGTCCCTGCCGGTTTTTTCCTTGCAGATCCCCTCCAGTTCCCTAGGTTGGATGGGAACGTTTGGGGGGCGCCATTTTCCCGGGTTTTCCAGAGATTTCTCAAATTGGGGGGTTTAGGTCAGGGCTTGGCTGGGCCGGGCAGGGAAGGGCACAGAATTTTTTCTGAAGCCGTGCTTTGTTATTTTAGCTGTGTGTTAGGGCCATTGTTTTTGGGGAAAAAGAACCTTTGGCCCATCTGAGGTCCAAAAGCTCTGGAAGAGGTTTTTTTTTCCAAGGGTATCTCTGTACTTTGGGCCCCAAATTTATCTTTCCCTTTAGTTACAAAACCCGTCCCTCCTGTCCCTGTCCCCATAGATGATGGGTGGGCCCCCAGGAATGTTACTGTGGGATTGTATTGGGCAGGTGATAGCAGGGCCTGGTTTTCTTTCCCCGCTTAACAATTAAACCCCAAAAAAAAATTCTTGTCTCATCAGCCAAAAGAAACTTATTTCTAAATTTTGGGGTCCTTCATGTGTAAACTGTTTGCGGCTTTCCTATGTCTTGAAATGAAGGGAGGCTTCCGTCTGCGGCTTTTTTCCCATGTCTTTGCAATAGGAGGGGGCTTCCTTTTGCGGCTTTCCTATGCCCCTTTCACTGAGGGGAGGCTTTTGTCTGCAAAACTTTCATATGTCTTTCACTGAGGAAGGCTTCTGCTGCACTTTCCCATGCCTTTTTACTGAGGAGAAAAGGGTTCCCTCTGCGGCTTTCCTATTTTTCACTGAGGAAGGGTTCCGTCTGGGGCTTTCCTATGTCTTTTCCCCTGAGGGGAAAGGGTTCCGGGCCCGCGGCTTTCCTATGCCTTTTTACTGAGGGGGAAAGGGTTCCGTCTGCGGCTTTCCTATGTCTTTCACTTTAAAAGGTTCCGTCTGGGGCCTTTCCCTTTTTCTTTCACTGAGGAGAGGCTTCCGTCTGCGGCTTTCATATGGCTGCACTGAGGAAGGGTTCCGTCTGCGGCTTTCCTATGTCTTGCAACTGAGGAGAGGCTTCTGTCCCGCAGCTTTCAAAATTTTCCCGCATGGGGGAGAGGCTTCTGTCTGCGGCTTTCATGTGTCTTGCACTGAGGGGAAAGGGTTCCCTCGACCGCACCTGCCCCTAAAGCCCCCACTGCTGGAGGTGCAGTTGAAATTTTGGAACTTTCTCCCCCTCTCCCTTCCCCATCTCTAGCCCCGGGCCCCAAATGATCTTGGGGGTTTTTCTTTACCTCCCTCACCAAGGGTCTTCTCCCATGATTGCTTAGCTTGGCTTTGGGCGGCCAGGTAGAGGAAGAGTTGTGGTTCGCCCCAAACAATCCTTTAATTTTTGGGTTAGGGGGCCACTGTGCTTTAGGAAAACCCCTTTAGGGGTTTCAAATTTTTTGTAAAATTGGCCAATCTATGCCTTCCACAATTCCCGTCTTGAGCTCCTTGGGCAGTTTTCCTAGAATTTTGATTTTTCAAAGTGCTCTGACCAAAAGGGACGTTGAGGGGTTTTTATAACAGGTTTTTGCCTTTCCTAATCAAGTTTCCCAAACATTTTTAAATTTAAAAACAGCCGGGGCCCAATGAAGGGGTAAAAAACTTTTTCAAAAGGGGGATTTAGAAGGAAATGGGCAGCATGCGAGTTAAAAAAGAAGTGTCACACAAAGGGGTCTGAATACTTATGACCATTAATTTTTTCAGTTTTTCTTGTTTAATTAAAACTTTCAAAAAAAATTTTACATTTCTTTTTTTTCTTTCAAGTGGGGGGGAGGTGCAAAATGCGGTTAAAACCCTTACCGACATTTTTCCCCTAATTTATACGGGAAAAGTCGGGTTAAAAGGGGTTTTCCCCCAAATTTCCGTATGAGTTTCTTTAGCGGATCTTGCGCGGTCACAGGCGGGTGCGCAAGATGCGGGATGGAACCCGGTTTTATTTCCGCTTTGGCATCCCTGCCGCATCCCCCCCGGGCCCCCGTGACTCCGGGGCGGGGGGTTAACCCCCCGATTTTCACGACATCGTGGGGGCGACATTGCGGCTGCGGGGGGCAGGAATGAGCTTATGTGCCCTGATCCCGGGGCAGTAATGGCGCTGGGGCGGGCCCCTACTGGTCCCCCACTCCCGGCAGCCCGGGTGGCCCGAATTGACAGCATCCCCGGGGTTTTCTTGGGGACGTCCCCGATTTCCCACAATGCATTGTGGGCAGGTGACAGACGTTTTCCATGGAGACCAAACTACAGCTTATAAAAACTGTATGGGTGATTCCCCATTGCCAAAGAACATTGACGATCGTTTTAATTTCAATTCCCCCCTGGGGAAAAGTTAAAAAAAATAAAACACAAACACAAAAAAAATAAAAACAGTACACCGCCCCCTTTTCCCCTTTTCAAAACGCCAATCGGCCCCAAAAAAAGGGTCAAAAAAAAAAGTCCCATATTTGGGGATGCCCCCGTGGGGTAGCAACCCCCTCCTATAAAAACTTCACGTTAATTAATCCGAAGGTGGGAAAGCCGTAAAAAAAAAAAAAAACAAAAAAAGTCACAGAATTTCGGGTTTTTGTTAAAATCCGGGAGCACAAAAAAATGGAATAAAAAAAGATCAAAAACTAAAATAAACGGCCCAAAAATTGTACCAATTAAAACGTCAGTTTCATCCCCAAAAAGGGAAATCCCTTACCAGCTTGTATACGGAAAAAAAAAAAAAAAGTTTTGCTATTTTGAAGATACGAGGGGTAAAATTGGGTTTTCACAATTAAAAAAAACTTTTTTTTTAAAAAAATTGTGCCCTCAAATAAAAAAAAATACATAAATTGGGTATCACCCGTAATTTGACTAAACCCCCAGAATTTAAAAATAACTTGTCACGGAACTGCAAAGTGAAAGCATTAAAAATAAAAAAAGGAAATTTCAGTATTTTCTTCACCCCCCCTTTCCAAAAAAACGGGTTTTAAAAAAAAATCATAAAGTCTTTCCCCCCCAAAAATGTTACCCAAAAAAAACGTATTATCCCGCAAAAAAAAAAGTCCATACGCTCCAAAACAGAAAAATAAAAAAAAGTTAGGCTCTCAATGCGGGGTTTGCAAAAAAGTTTTTTCCCTTTTCAAATAAGGTTTTTATTGTGAAAAGCGTAAAACTTTTAAAAAAATATACAAATGTGGTATCGCGGGATCGTATCAATGCTGGGGAAAAAACTAGCATTTCATTTATACCGCACAGTGACCGCTGAAAAAAAATAAAAATAAACATACCAGGATTGCTGTTTTTTGTACAAAATGACTAAAAAACACCTTAATAACTAGTGATCAAAGCATCACATAAACCCCCATAATGGTCCCAAATTTAAAAAATAAAACTCACTAAAAAAACGGGCCCCCAAAAGCAGCTCTATGCAAAAAATTAAGAAAGCTATGGCTGTCAGAATAGGAACAACAAAAAAAACGAACTTTTTAAAAAAACTCGCTTCTATTGTGTAAAAGTAAAAAAAACATAAAAAACTATATAAATTTATTCATTTAATTGTACCGCCCCCCATGTAAATTTATCCGTATTTATCCGTGGGCAAAAATACTGTAAAAATAAAGCCCAAAATAAAGGGCGGAACGGGTTTTCCCCCCCTCCTTTCCCAGGGGCCCAATGCAAAAAAAAAAACTAGGAAAACCCCCGTGCGCCCCAAAATGCACAATACACCTTAGATGAGATCCCGGGGGTTTTGAATCAAATAGGGAAATTTTGGGAGGATTCCCTGTTTTTGATTTGGGGGGTTTGCAATGCGACGGGCCCCCCCAAATTTTTTGTGCCCCAAAAACCCAATAGCATCCCTCCTTGTCCCCCCTGCCTTTGGGGCCCAAACGCATTTTACCCCCACGTGGGTATTGCTAAATGGAAAAAAATTGCGAAAACACAATTTTGGGGCTTTTTTTTTCCAAGATTCCTTGTAAAAAAAACATTTTCAGTAAAATTGCGATTTTTGGAAAAAAAAATTTTTTTTTTTTTTTAAAAGGAAACGTTAAAAAAAATTTGTAAAAAGCTGTGGGGTCGTATACTCATACCCCTCTGGATTATTCCGTAAGGGGGTGTATTTTCCCAAATAGGGGTCTTTTTAGGGGTTTTATTAAGTTTGGAACCTTAGGGTGTCTGAAAAAACCTGAATTGGCCCCTAAATAAAATTGTAATAAAAATGAGGCCCCCAGGTCCAATAGGTGCCCCTCCTTTCTGGGTTTTGGGTTTTTGAGCCAAATAATGCATGGGCCACTTTGGGTATCTCTGAAAACAGCAGAATCTGGGGAATCAATTTTAAATTTGGCTTTTCCCCTGTAATTTACCTTTATTCTTGTCAAAATGTATAAAAAATTTAAAAAAACTGCAAAAAAAAATGAAAATTTTTAAATTTCACTTCCCTTTGCTTTAAAACCTGGAAACACTAAAAGGGTTAAAAAACTTCCTAAATTCGGTTTTGAATACTTTAAGGGGTGTAGTTTTTTAGATGAGGTCATTTATGGGGGGATTAACTTAAGGTCAATCAAGGGGACGTTAGAAAATGGATGGTCCCTAAAAAATATGAATTGAAAATTTTTTGAAAAAATTTAAAATTATACTAAAAATTTTTAAGCCCCCTAAAGTGTAAAAAGAAAAAAAAGACATTTAAAAAAATGATGAAACTAAGCAGACATTGGTAGAGTAGTTATAAATTTTTTTAGTGGGGTAAAATATTTTCTTACATGCAGAAATTTTTGAAATTTGAAATTGGTAAAGTTTTACATTTTTCACCATAATTTGATTTTTTCACAAAAAAAAAATATTTTTTGGGCAAAATTTTTACTATTTATTGCACAATGTGTTGGAGAAAAAAAAACAATCTCTGAATAATGGATAGGTTAAAGTGTCAAAAAAATTATTCTCAATAAAGGAATTGACAATTTCAAAAATGGGGCTCTGTCAGAGAGGCAAACTGGCTCCGGGGGGTAAGGGGTTAAGAGCAAAAAAATTAACCTTTTTTTTATTTACCCCAAAAGCCTGCAATGAAAAAGTGAAAAATTTAAAAGAGTTAAATACTTTCCGTACCCACTGTACATCCTGACTGAACTATATTTGTGCACCACTGGTGAAAGGTAATGTGTGTGCTGGGGGCAAAACTTTTTTCTTTTTAATAGGACCAAAACAATAAAAATTACTGGGCGGTACATTTGCCTTGACATCGTAATGCTCAGGATGCAACTGCACTCCTTTCCCAATATGAAGTTCAGGCAGGAGAGAACATTGAGAGACGCCTGAACTCTGTATTTTGGGTATTCTTCCTGATCGTTAAAGATATGGTAGGAAGCAAGATAACCCCGAAAATTTTAAAAATATACCAACCCGAAATTCCATTAATACTGGAATAATTGCAAGTGATTCTTTTAATATTTACGGTGATGCAAGATCACCTTTTTCCTTTCAATGTGGCTATTAAGATGAAATGAACTTTTAGTACAAAAGCATAGAAAATTATCAAATTATTTTCAATTTTCCTTTTTTTTTTTTTTTTTTTTAAAAAAAGGGGGAAATTTGAGCAGAAGAAACATTGCGAAAAGAATACGGGTGAGGAAAGCACAGCTGTGTGTGGAAGAAGAGAGCTTTCAATCATCAAGTCCCACTGGATCTCACCTTTGAGCTTTCATCCTTCTTTGGCAAGACTCTGTTGCTCTGCCCTGCAAGCTTCTCTCCAGATTTCTTACACTGAGTTTTGGCCGAGACCCCAGATGAAGGCTTTGTACTCCTCATCGCACTGCTTGCTGGAGCTTTGATGTCCCGATATCTATTTTCTTTTATGTTTTTAGTGCTTCTTTCATTTCTCCTGTCTGCAAAATCTTTACCGCTCTGATTAGATTTCTTTCTTCTTACATCTTCTTTTGCCAATTCATCCTAGAGAAAAATCATCTGTTAACAATGCTTGATGATACCATAACAGTCAGTTCAACAGTTCATCCATAGATTACAGACAAAACCAATGCATTCTGACAATAAAAGAGGATTCGTCATGTCCGTTTACCGTTCATATATTAGTGTGGGTCTCATTGTATCTATGTCAGTGACAACACTGGATCCGCACAGTACAATTCAGAACCAAGGTAGTCACCACTGGGCTGTATATGTAGATACTAACCACATTCTAAAACTATCTAGTCTTCAGAAAGGACAGCCATTACAGACCCCTATCTAAAGGGAGAGTCCTCTTGCAGAGAAAAAGGGAGAAAAAGGCGAGAGGGCTAAAGCAAGCGACAGAGCGTGCAAGAGCGAGAGTAAGCAAGAAAGAGAGCGAGTGGAAGCTAGCAAGAGCAGGCAAAAGAGAGCAAGAGAGAGAAGGCGCGAGCGAGAGCAAATGCAAGAGTGGACACAAGAGCAAGTGCAAGAGTGAAAGAGAGCAAGAGCGAAAGAGGGGTCAATGTATGACTAACCTGAATTTCAGCGGCGGTTTCAGTGATCCATGCATCTACAGTCTTCTGAATTCTTATTTTCTCGGCTTCGTTACTGAGAAAATAGCAATAATTATCAAACTTCAGAAATCCAAACCAGAGAGTGTAAGTTTCCGCATTTCTCATTCAGGTGGGACTTGGGTATTTAAAGTATGCAAATGGCATGGGATATTTAACAAAATGCATAATAATATACTACAGCCAAAAGTCCCAAGTAGGGACTGATAGTCTAGAAAAGAGTGTCCCAAATAAGGTTTTGGACATATATTTTAATTTATACAGTTAGACTACAACCTCATTTGATGTGGTTGTCTTACTAAGATGGCAACAATCAGCTGACCGACTGCCATGGGTTTGAGCAGGCGACCTATATACAGTACATACATGTAGTGTGTTATATATATATATATATATATATATATATATATATATATATATATATATATACACACACACACCATATATTCGGTATACGGCTGACATTATAATGCCAGCTTTATACTGAATATAATTATATATATAACACACACACACACACACACACACACACACACACACACACACACACACACACACACACACAACACACACACACACACTAACACACACACACACACACAGAATATGGGCATGGCCCTAAGGCAGGTTTTTCAGTTAGTTTTGAAAGCAGTCTGTAAACCGGCTGTCAAACTTTATCACGGACCTCTATGGAAAATCCATACAGTGGTCCCGACTCCACGGATTTTCCGCCGGATGGTTTTTTTTAGACCGCCGGCGGTCCAAAAAATAGAAACTTTCATTCTTCTCCCCCTTTTCGGGCGGAACTAAAACAGTCGTGGAGGAGGGCTTTTCCACGCAAACAGCGGAGAAAAGCTGCCCCGCTGCGGCCATATACATGGCTGCAAAACAAAGCAAATACCAATCGGATAATTCGACCGGTATTTGCTCTGTGCCATGTGGACATGCCCTATAACGACCTCCCATCCCGACTTCATCTAAAGTTACATTAACTTTCCCAATATGCAGTATACAGTGGAGATTGTAAGAGATATGGGGAATTACAAGTGCCCCAGAGAAAGTCTTATTGTGTGCGCAAGCAAGTGATAATAGTGGAAGGTCTTGTGAAAGATGCGGACAGGGGCTATAACGGTGGACTAACACCCTATTAACTTATGCCATGCTTAGATTAACCCTCTTACAGTTTGCAAAAACATTTTTTGGAATGAGACATCAAGGACCCAATTTAATAAAAAGTGTACATGGTAAAGACCTTTTGTAATAAGCATACGATGCGATCTCGAGCTTATTATCAGAAACTAACCCTTAAGGCTACATTTCGAATTTGGAAAGACACATTCATTAAATTTCCAGTAATAATGTTACCTGTCTGTAGCCAAGGTACTGATGAGGTTGTATTTGCGTGCCCCATCATTAGCTCTGGCAACGGCTTCTAAGTTGTCTTCAAGTACTTTCCTCTTATTCTGCACTTCTCTTAAGATACGCTCAGCGTCCTCCAGCATGGACTTTGGGGGATTAACAGCTCTTCTCCAAATGACAGGAGATTTAGATAGAGAAGTTGAAAGAAATGTTGGCTTCTCCCTGGACTAAAGGAAAAACCATGTTAATCTGGAAGTGGATGATCACTGGTATTACCAAAAAAGTAGACCAAGTTGTTTGACTTTTTTCCCTTATGAAGAGAATAACACTAAAACCACAAGGAGGACAAACCTTCAGTTCAGCTTCTTGAGATTTCCATTGCTTTGCATCCTTCAAGAAAAAGGAGAACAAGGATCATTCGTTCACAGTTTAGTTGGTGGTCGACAGAAACAGTCAACAAGCTCCTGATTATTATAGCCCTAGCTGCTTAGCAAAGCTTCAGATGTGTCATGGTTCCATTAGGCTATTTCTACACTGCAATGAAACGCGATAGTTTTTTTGGGTGGTTTTAGTATTCTAAAACCTCCGATTGTTCAGGAAGCCCATAGACATTAATAGAAAAAACGACCTATAGCCTCCACAAGTCGTTTTTTCTCTGATCATCTTTCAGCACTGGCCTAATATACAACGTGTTGGATAATACTCCAGCGCTTTTAGTTTTTTTCGTCGTCTTCCCATACAATTCAATTGTATGGACAGCAGCAAAAAAACGAGAACCGACCATGGTTTTTGTGCAAAACGTGACAAAAACTGCGGTCACACATCAGAAAGAAAAAAAACCCAAAAAAGGTCGACTTTTGGCCATTTTTTGTCCGATGCAGTGTCAGATTTTTATTTTTTTTGGTAAGCAGATTTGCCAACCGAAGTATGAAATTTTACTGTGCAATATGGTTCAAATATATTGTGTAATTTATCTAATAATTTTCCACAAAGAATAGATGGATTCATCCAGCATCTTCATAACGAGAACATTCCAACGTGCTTGTTCAGATTTGATTGACAGGAGCCCAGAATCGTGCCTCTTTAAGACAGACTTCTGGTGCATTTAGCTTTTTAAATCTCCCCATTTCATGTGCTTAATACCCCATGGATCTGCTTGGCATATAGAGTCAGAGACAGACTTGTGGTTGAATCCATTGCTTGGTATACTACACTCTTAGCCACAGCAAAGTTTGGCTAACAAAGAACATCTCCTACTGTGCTGAAGTTGACCAGTCTATGTATTAAAAAGGATAGAGATTCCACAAAATGGACTGCAGAGGAAATGTTTGACTAGCCACAGCCATCTTTTGACAAGTCTTAGTAATATCAGTGTGTTCCCTGTGATATAACAATCCTGGTGCCTCTTCTCTTATATCTCTGTGTTGTGCTGTTCCTCTGTTATTCCTCCTAGAAATGTATGACTGAATCCGTCAACTGGGTGTTACCATTCCAGTTTTCAGAAGGACGTGTCCCTGTGCACAATAAGAGTATGTTCACACGGCTTAATTGCGGGGCGTACAGCACGCTGCGCAATTAAGCCAGGTCTTCGGGAGTCGCGCTGATCGGCGTGTACTCCCGCGGTGGGGAGAGGGGTATGGGCGTCAGCCCGCCGGCCCATAGACATGCGAAATCGCCACTAGTAAATGACATGTCAATTATTTCCCCGCGCCTACAATACGATCGTATTGTACGCCCGGGGAGAGGAGGCATAATTCATAGTTCTCTAAAAGAACTGTGTATTACCGTAATGATTGGGGCGCATTTCGCTCATATTAGAGTACAGTACGCTCAAAATACGTAGCGAAATGCACCCCAAAATAAGCCGTGTGAACATACCCTAATGGTCAGCAATGATTAGACGGGGTCAGACTGTGCAGGGACACAACCCCAATTGGAAACACCCAGTTGACAGATTCAGCAATACATTTCTAGGAGGAATAATAGAGGAACAGCACAACACGGAGCTATAAGAGAAGAGGCACCAGGATTGTTATTTCACAGAGAACACAAGGATTTACTAAAACAGAGGTCACTGGTCTTCTTTAACAATCAGCTGATCTCTGAGTTGGCTTGAACCTTCAAAGCAGTTGTCTTCATGAGACAACCCCTTACACATCCAATCTTTATTTCCAATCCACTATTCAACTGCAGGGAGGGCTCGTTCATGGGTAAGTGTGGGTACCAAGGGTGGGACCTACACCTATTAGACAATCATATATCCTATTGATATGTCACCATGGTCTATGATGAGATAACCCCTTTAAAGGAATGTGTCATAAAAAAATGAGTCATTGTTTAAGTCCCATTTTTATGTTAAACACATTTTTTAGGAATGTTTGGTTGTTTTTTTTAATTTTTCATATCACTTTCAATATATATATATATATTTTTTTTAAATGTGTTTTTATTAAGAGAGTTTATAATTTTTCCAACACAAAATGGCACGCAAGCCATATGTAACCATTAAACATAGGTAGAAATGGTAACATTGTTAACTTATGGGTACCCGAGGACGTTCCATAAAATATGTAATATCACATAGCGAGCCCAAGCATGGGACTCATTGTCCAGAAAATGGAAGAGTTGGCACAGTAGGCTGTCAGTCTATCGTAACATAGTTCCTAGGGCATAAAATCATACACTGCCAGTGAGCTCGCATTTTCCTGTATCCCATAGGGTTGGAACTGTAACAAAGAGATCTTATAAGTACAAAAATTAGTTTCAATTTACACAGGAGCCTTCTTCTTAACACACTATGTGAGTGCCACCAGGCAGGAGGAAGAAATTTCTATCTTAGTGTTAGCGCACATCTCAAACCTGGGGCACTACTGACACTGTTTAAATGTCATTGCATGTTCTTCCAATACGCTCCCATATGCACCTGTGTTCTACCCAGGTCTGACATAGTGCGAAGAAGAAGGCGGGCCATTTCCAAACTATACATAGGATGAAAAGGAAGGGTAGGAGGGGGGGGAGGGGGGGTCGACCAGGGGAGGATCCACCCGCGGCCTGGACGTCCAACACACCCGGATCGAACCAATGATCGTGCAGCGTCACCCTGTTTGCCCATGTGTTGTACTCAATGGATTGGTTATTAAGTACCACATTGTAAATGCAAAGCATTTTTTAATATCTTGTCTTGTATGTGTGTGGGAAGAAGTAAAATAAATTTAGTCCGTATCTGAAAAAGTGTTGCGCTTTTTGTGTATCTGTTTCCACCCAGTCCATACGGAAAATATGTGACAATTTCTCCAGAAATTATTTCATGGTCGGTGGATTGGGCTGTATCCAGCATTGTAAGATAGCTTTCCTTGCTTTTGCTACATAAAACAGGAGTATCTTGTGAGTTTTCGGGTATGATGCATATTCTTTCGGAAGAATACTGAACAGAGCCCAAAGATCAGAGTTTGGGCAGTATGATAGGAGGTGTCTGAGGGTGAATGATCGGACACTCAGCCAAAAAGTCTGGATCCTTGGGCAGAGCCATAGGCAGTGTTATAAGTCTGCCTGTGGGGCCTTACATTTCAGACAGACGTGGCTATCAGATTGTCCCATCAGATACCCTCGTTGTGGGGAAACATATGACCTATGTGTGATTCTAAACGCCATCTCACAATAGGTCATGGAGGGTAGATATTTTGCCGCCGAAGTGAGGGAAGTCACTAAAGCATTTAGCATTAGGGATTCCAGTTTGTCAACCCAGTAAGACATGCCTCCCCTTAGTTTAGTGTAGTCCAGTGGGACACGGAGTCGATTGTAAAAATTGGTGATTCGACCCTTTGTACGGTGCGAGGCCTTTGTAATTTTGAGGAATGGGTCGTTCCAATCTTCCTCTCCTAGTTCCCTCAATACCTCTGTACATAGCTACAAGCTTGGAGATAGTGGAAGGGATGTGGTCCTAGAACCGTGAACGCAAGCTGTATTTCATTGAAAAGGTAGGGGTGTCTAGTCTGTCTGTTTACCAGGTCCGCTACCCTTTGAACGTCCTGTGCATACCAGGCTTTGAATCTCTCTGGAGGCCTACCTTCATGGAAACTGGGATTGCGCAAAAAGGGCACAGAAGCAAGGACTGGTTTGGGTTTAGCTTAAGTATTATCCTGGCTTTGGTCCAGGCGCGCCATGTCGCCATTATCAGTGGATTCTGTTGTATGTTTGTGGGGAGGGAATTGTATGGGAGGTGCAGGAGGCTAATCAAGGAGGTGCCTGTGAGAAATTGTTGGTCCAGTGCAGTGTCCGTAAATGTTCGGGCGCCAGCTACCCAGTCTCCCACTATCCTGTGTTGAGAGGCTAAATTGTATTTGTGTACGTGTGGAAAGTTTATTCCTCCATTTGAACGATGTTGGGTTAGGGTTTGTAAATTTGTTTTTGGTCTGCGGTTGTTCCAAATTGTAAGCTCTCGCGAGCAGGGCCCTCACACCTTGTGTCTCACCTGTAAGGTCTGTCTTTTGTCTGTAATTATGCCCTCTACATTGTAAAATGCTGCGGAATTTGTTGGCGCTATATAAATAAAGATTATTATTAAGGAGGTGAAGAGTCTGTTGATTAGCCTTAACTTCCTGGGCTTTAGATATATTGGTAAAGACTGCATTAAGTAGAGTAGTTTAGGAAAGATGATCATTTTCAGTAGGTTCGTCCTTCCCAGCGGTGACAAAGTTAGATTCCTCCATGTAGAGAACAATCGTTCCGACTCCGCTATAAAGGGGAGAATGTTGTACTTATAGATCAAGGTGCTGTTTCTAGGGATTTGAACTCCTAAATACGTAAGGACGTCTGGTCGCCAGGTAAATGGGTAACACATGGCCCAGTTGGGATTAGCATGCCCATTTAGAAGCATAGCCTCCGATTTCTCCTCGTTTATCCTGAAGCCCGACAGGGAGCCGAAGTATCTAAGATCATCCGGGATACCCGGTAAGGCCTGTTCCGGATTCGTGATATACAACAGAATATGGTCAGCGAAGGCTGATACTTTTATTTGTCGTGCTCCAATGTGAATCCCTTCAAATGGGGTAATCGTTTCTAAGTGTCGTATTAAGGGGTCAATAGATAAGTTGAAGAGGAGGGGGGATAGGGGACAGCCCTGTCTTGTACCTCTACCTATGGGGATTTGGGATGGCGGAAGGTTATTGATATTCAACATTGTATGGCTATTAGAATGGTATGTCTGGAGGAAGGTCAAAAATTGATTACCAAATCCTCTGTGTCTGAGAGTGGTGGCCAGAAACTCCCAGGAGACAGAGTCGCACGCCTTTTCTGCGTCTAAACTAGGGAGCATCGTTTTGGGCGAGGGTGTTGTTGTTGCCGGATGGTAGATGCTATTTCCATTCTTATTCCTACCGTGGAATGACGGTTTCTGAGAAAGCCTAATTGGGAGGGCGATAACATTGGGCCTAGCATGTCTTGCAGGCGATTAGCCAAGATCTTAGAGAGGATCTTGTAGTCTTGGTTTAAAAGTGAGATCGGTCTGTATGATTGTACTACTTTCAATATTTTTGTAATAATTCTTAAGTCTTGCAGTTTTCACTTTGGCCACTAGGCCTTGTTTGCACTGCTTTAACAGCAGTCAGAGAGATGCTTTACAGCAGCTTCATGCACATAGGAGACTTAAAGGAGTTGTCTCCCTTCAGAGTTTCAGAGAATGCATGAATGAAATACTCTGTCACTTCCTAGTTCAGACTGACTCATTTGCATACAGCTCCATGCCCTGCTGTGCTTTCAGATGCTAATTAGATCAGATTAGCTTCTCAAACTACTAACAGGACTTCTTATCTGATCCCCAAAACAAAAGCCCTAATTACAGTTCTGTTTATTTTACATAAATCAAGCTTTTTACTGCTGAGCAGCACAGGACACTGCTGAGACCTGTGTGATGACCTCACTCACTGTTATCTCATTGAACAAACAGCAGGGGGAGAATTGTTTACAGGTAGGTTACTGAGGGAACTGAAATAGCGAGGGAGGTCATAAATTCACTTGTATCTCCTTAGGGAAAATAGAGGAACAAAGCAATATATTTGGAAAGTGTCTTTATTTTGTGTTCCCTACAATTTGAAAGCTATTCTTTGTAGCGAGACAACCCCTTTAAGACTGACTCAGTCCCATTCACTACTATAGGAGAGTTTTCTAGTCATGCTCTGTGACCTGGGAAAAAGTCAGTGTGTAGGGAGGTGAAAGGGTGAACTGTGACTATCTTCTTTTGTGACTGGTGTATCCTTTGTTATCTATTCATACTGGTGTCTCCTTTCAGTTTGACCCTCTTTGTGCTGATAATTAGCAGACAACTGAGAATCTTTCTGCACAGAACAGGAAGTGTCAGACAATTATTAGGATTAGTGGCCAAAGTGAAAACTGCAGGACTTAAGAATTATTAAAAAATATTGAAAGTGATATGGAAAATTAAAAAATATAAACAAACATTCTTAAAAAAATGTGTTGAACATAAAAATGTGAATTAAACAAGAAGTCGTTTTTGATGACACATTCCCTTTTAGTAAGGTACAAACAATAAAAAACAGGTATGTGACAAAACCAAGTATAAAAGCACACCTGCAGCGTCTCACCTTCATCATACTCTGCATCTCCTGTTTTAAAGCATTCAGATCCTGCAATACATCGTTGGCCTTCTGCACTGCTGGGATGGATGTGAGGGTGGATGTTCGAATCCCACAGGCGTCCTTTTTCTGGAGGTCGCTGGAATGAAAACAACAGAATATGGTGGAAAGCAATTCTGGCGAGATTCAGATCTTCTCTCAGTTGACTTATTTCCATGCACCATTATTGTCTTGTAAAAACTGGCTCCCAGGTGCGTGCCTATGTGGAGATATGGCCAACTCTGTACCAGGTGGCAGCTTCACGAGTCTTTGTGAATTTGCCTCATTATTCATCAGTCCAATAGTAATGCTAGAAGAAGGTGAACTATACCTAAGACGTGTAGCTGTGATTCCCCAGCAGTATAATAATGCACCTGGTCTAACAATGCTACCCATATTGTGTCGCACACATTGCAGGATTCCTTCTACACTGTGGTTATCTCATTACACCAGTCTCCTCTATCCTGAAAGTTGGACACGTTCCAGCTGGAATTCGGCACAAGTCAATCTACTCAGACGCTATAAACATTAAGCAGCCCAGACAACTTACAGAACGTGCCAACAGCGCACTCACTGCCTCTCCGGTATCGGAAGCCTGGCGCGGGGCCAGCTGCTCGCTTCTCTCATTAGCGCAATCGAGCGGACCCGAAAACTCTACTGGTTGTCATAGATACAGAACTGGCAGATGTAAGGGCTCAAACGTCTTCAAGCACTTTTTTTTTTCCTTAATGAGATAAGTATAGTTAACTCAAATTTATAAGAGGCAGCTGGAGCGGTGACAAGCCCATAAACCAAGGATGACAGGGTGCACGGAGCTGCTGAATGAGGATTTGGTCCCGATATGATTTCATGAATTTATTTAGCTTTGAAAAAAAATCTGTGTGTTCACCGAGGATCGTGACTATGTATAATTAGGAGGGTGTCACTATTTACAAGAAATAATTATTGGAAAGCTTTACATGTGTCATGTGAATGCTAATCCACAGCTGAACAGCGTTTCAACAATGTTCATATTCATCAAAAAATTAGAAGGGAACAATTAACCTTATGAAAGGATGAACCTACCTTGAAACATGACTCTTCACAAGCCTCCGGGCACAAGTGTATAAGGGTGAGCAAGCTATATGCAGTTTGATAAGGTAATTTCATATCACTCGGATATGTCATTACTTTAGATCCGCGGGGTTTGACCTCTAAGACTCCTGAAGGGACCACAATGCCGGTGCAATACTGTGTCTCCTAACTTCTCCCACCCAACCAGCTATGCAGGGACGTGCCTTTGGTGGGATAACAATGGAGAGTGGGTGGTCTACGTATCACCATACAGAGAACAACAGTGAGGAGGCTATAGCAATCCACCAAGACTGCGGGCCCTCTATTCTTGAGATAGGTTATTGTCCCAGAGGACATAATGTCGTAATACCCATTTCATTTTAAAATGTCAGAAGTTGCCCCTTTGTGGGACCTGCTCCAATCTTGACAATGGGCACATGAACAAATCGCATGCAGAACAGAAAGGTGGCCACGCATGCACGGCTCCATTTATTTTAGTTTCCAGTTCAGCCAAGCACACCCACTTGGCTGAACTGGAAATCCAATAGTAGAAAATGGAAACATGTCAGAAGGAGCTGGTTGTTTTTTTGCGCTGTCCTTTTAATGTTTGTATCGGTCTGGATATGGTTTTAATCCAATAAAGTTCAACGTTTTGCACTGCCTTCTACCCATGACGTTCGGCTGGTTCCATTTTTTACCTGTTTATCTTAGAAAACAAAGAGTGACGCTCGTGTGTGGACACCTCTTTTTACTCTGGCCAAATTGTCCCTATTTCCTAATCATGAATTTAAGGGATGGCAATAACCATTTAAAGAGGTTTTCCAAGTTAGAGGGACCATTCCTTCATGAGCCACAGTAAAGAGCTGCTAAATAAGAGTGATTCTTGCCAGAGCAGATTCAGTCTGGTCTTGTATTGCCAGTTCCTCTATAGGTACAGCTGGTTGCAATTGGTTTAAGAAGTCAGAACTGCTGATCGCCAAGAGGGCAACCACTCCTTTCAAACACCCACTCTGGAAATGCCTTGTTAGGGTAATTAGCATGGGAAGCTGCAGTATTATCAGGAGTGAAGAGCTGCTACTGAAAGAGTGGTTTGCCTATGGAGGACTTCATGTCATGCATGGACACCTTTGATCTAAGTTGGCACTGTGCTTCTTAGCCATTACCACCATCAGAAGGCTATATAACCAGCTTATTATGGGAAATAAATTCAAACAAGGATAATCTCCAGTACTGACTGCATTCTGACTATCTGGCAAAATGTTCAATGAATGGAGAAGGTTTACTAAAGTGCTTGTGCCTATAATCGGTTGTAAAATGTGCCACAATGTGGCACATTTGGTGCAATGATAAGTGGGCCCACTTATGTGTTTTAGACACTTGTGCCTTAGCAGGCAAGGAAGTGTGGCTAAGCTTGGAAGGGGGTGTCATGGGAAGAGGTCAAGACTTAAAACGCAACTCAAAAGTTGTGCCAAAATTCTAGCAGAATTTTAGTGCACAGAAAGCCAATCAATAGTTGTTGGTTAAAAAAAAAAAAAAAAAAAAAAAAAAGTTAGACAAGTCTAAGGGTATGTTAGCAATGCGTAATTGCGGTAATCCATAGCTCTCCTAGAGAACTATGGATTACGCCTCGTCCCCCCACACGTACAGTACGATAGTATTGTACGTGCGGGGAGATAAGTGACATGTCAATTATTCGCGCCGATTACGCGCCACGAGTAATGAATGCCCTGTGCTTGGGAGTATGCGGTGATCCCAATGTATGTACCGCAATTACGCAGTGTGAACATAGCCTTAGGGTATGTTCACATGGCTTAATTGCAGGACGTAATTACGGCCCGCAATTACGCCGTGTGGCCGGGGGCGGGAGCAGGGGGCCGGCACCTCGCCGGCCCATAGACTTGCATTACCAGAGGCGTAAGGAGAGACATAATCCATAGTTCTCTATGAGAACTGGGGATTACCGTAATGACTGGGCCGTTTTCAGCCCGTAATTTGTGCACTCCAGCGTGTAATTACGGACCGAAATACGGCCCATTTTAAGCCGTGTGAACATAGCCTAAGGATAAGACAAATGTATCAAACGGCAAGAGTCACTGTGGTAAATTTACCCCATCAGCAGATTGTCTGGTCTATGGTGGAATTGTTCAAGTTTTAGACAGAATTAGTATACCTGCCTCAATGTGTTTTGTAGCCTTGCTTACCTATCACTGAAGGGACGACTGTCACTTGTGGTCAGGTTTAAGGGACTGTGAGCTTTAGAAGTCGATCTTGGTACCGGATGATTATCCTGTCCTAGGATCTCACGTAAAAAATCCACTTTACCTAAAACATAAAAATAAGAGATATAACAGACATCAGGATAAGAATTAATACTCTATATGTTTTCTAGAATAGAAAATTTAACCCAAAAGACAATCAATCAATGAAAGGGTTTCATGAAGACAACCACTCTTCTTATGTCCAATTAGGGCAAATGGATGTTAAAGTAGGGAGCAACAGATGAGTGCTCCCACTATCAACCAGAGCCAAGACACTAACAAAGCAGGACATACCTCGCAATGTGCTTTGTAGCACAGTCATCCTCTAGTCTTTGCTGTATAATCCATAATATGCATAAAAAGAGAAGCATTGACTTCCAAACTACCAAATTCTACATAGTTTTTTAAACAGCACCTACTCATTATAATTGTTATAGATCTCATACTAAATCCAGAAGCCTTGAAGACACAGTGGGTTACGTTTATAAACCAAACAATAAAGAATTTAATTTGGTTCAAATTGTGGAAAACACCGAAAGTCAGTACTTGTTAGACACCATTTACATCACATTTATGGCCTCCGTCCAGAGGCGTAAACTTCAAGCTCTTGGGCCCTAGTGTAAAAAGTGAAATAGAGCCCCCAGTTACCATGTGCCATTTACAATACTGGTGCCTCCTTATGTGGCATAAGGGCTTTTGGGCCCCCTTAGGCTGCAGGACACAATAGCGACTGCTACCGCAGCACCCTCTATAGCTATGCCCCTGCCTCCGTCAGTAAGTATCAGTTGACACAAAAGCGTGGTCAACTACTTCTGCCCTTTAGGTTCCTCAGGCCCCATCCTGGTATCCATCGGGACAATATTTCAAGCTATCCCAACGCATACCACCACCAGAGGCCATACATGTGATGTGAATAGGGTCTTAAATAATCAATTAAATAAACCCAAGCCATATTAGACAATTCTTTGGTTTTTGTTCCCTAATGGCAGGGATTAAAGGGGTGCTCTCACCATGCTGTTTCACTAAGCCTGCCCTTCACAGCCAGCTTCAGGCTCCTGCTTTCTGTTAGCGGTTCTACAGCAGTGATTGGCAGATCATCGCTGCTATTCCTAGTCAACGCTATTAGAGGGACATCAATGATGGTGGGGGAGGGAGGGTTTAAACAGCAGGGCACAAGGCTACAGAGCTCTAAAGTGTTAAAGTTTTTCAGTAAGAAACAAACAATCTCTTGTGCTCCTAATAAGACACAGCAGGGAGTGTGGTCATCAACATCTGCTGCTAGAGTCTGTTGGGGCACAGTGAGGTGGTTGTTAACCCAGAGATAAGAACTGCTCTAACAGGTAGCAAGGAAGCAAAATCAGAACCGTAAGGTATTAGTCTTTACTCACCTTTGCTTGCACGTATAAAGGGGTCGTCTCACTACATTGATTCATCTTACCTAAGTCCCGTTTCCTTGGTTTCATTTTGAATTCAGGGCAGTGCTTACTGCCTTCTAGTAGGCTGTAGTAGAGGTCAGGTCTGTAACTATAGCAACCAGTTCTGGCAGCCTATTATGAGGGTTCAAACAGGTCTGTAGCTATAGCAACCACTGCTGGCAGCCTATCAGGAGAGATTAAACAGGTCTGTAGCTATAGAGACATGAGGCGCTGATGCAGCCCATACAAGAGGGGATATCTAGGAATAGGTAGGATACTGGTAATGGACACATATTGCAAAGTGACTTGTTTTTGCAAAATCTTTAACATAAAAAGCAGCAATCCTTGTAGTGAGACAACCCCTTTAAAGCTGATCAATGAGGTTAACTGGGAGTCCTTTTCTATACACCGTCGTTAATTTTTTCAAATCTGCTGCACACATTTAAAAAAGCACCCAACCTGCATAAACCTGACCACTTTCTTCAATACAAATTATACCACTTTTTGGTGCCTTTAATTTGATAGTGTCTGCTCAATCATGCTGTTTTTGTCTCTGCAATATTTTGCAAGGTAAAAAAGACCTAATCATGACTACATGCAGCTAAAGGCTTTATCCATGATCGACAATAACTCCCATCTACAAAATAGGTGATGAATATCTAATCGCTGGGAGTTCTGCTGTTGGATCCCTATAATGACTACAAAGGGGGTACAAAGTTCCCCATGAATCCTCAATGCAGGACTAGTAGGGAAGAGTTTGACTGGAGCAGTGGTTGAGCATGCTCCCTGACAATCCGCTCAATGTCCATGAAGCTGAGGAAAATAGCAGAACGCTGTAATCTGTAACTAATATTTCTGCATTTCAATAAGGGCATGTCATCACGGCACGGGTTTTCGGCCGGTTTGCGGTTTTTCAGACCGCCTGAAAAACCGGCCGAAAACGAGCACAATTGTGCTCTATGGAAAATCCGTGCAGCAGTCCCCACTGCATGGGTTTTTTCGCCCGACGGTTTTGCCGCCAGCGGTCCGGCGGCAAAACATTGAACATGTTCATTCTTCCGTCCGGTTTCCGGACGAAATATGAACATCTCAATGGGAGGGGGGAGGGCAGTTCTCCGTTCATCGCTCAGAAAAGCCGTCCCCCCTTGCGGCCGTGGGGACGGCCGCAAAACCGGACAAATACCGGCCGGCCAACCGGCCGGTATTTGTCCACTGCCGTGGGAACATGCCCTAAATGGAACCTGTTACTTTGTACTAAATGCCAGATCTGCAGGCAGCAAGTCGTAAAGCAAGTGAAGCTGGGCAGATGTTGTGTGGGAATAGATTTGGCATGTTTTGCATTTCATTCATTTAAATCCCTACAAATTCTATGCTTAGTTGTTAAGTGAATGGTCTTACTTACGGTGTATATCACCGAGAGAGACCACCTATTAGACTCAAGGGTTCAACAAGAAGGTCGAGTTAAACGAATAATTTATTAAATGCACGGTGTAAGGCTATTTTCACAAGGCTTATTTTCAGGCGTAATTGCGTGCGTATTTCGCCACCTACTGCGCTTAATACGCGGCAAAATGTGCCCCCGCAATTACGGTAATCCGTAGCTCTCAGAGATTTATGGATTACGCCTCGTCCCCCCGCGCATACAATGCGATTGTATTGTACGCGCGGGGAGATAAGTTACATGTCAATTATTCGCGGCAGTTACACGCCGCGAGTAATGAAGGTCTATAGAGCCAGCGGGCTGCAGGGCCCCCCGTGCTTTGGGAATCAGTGCGAATCTTTCTTATAACCTAAATCAATTTGCTCAAGTCCTCCAGCACTAGAACATGCTGCAGACTGGACAGGATATTTAAAGAGTGACAGGTTCACGTCAAATTAAAGCAATGTCAGTAGATATTACCTCCCATTCAAAAAACAACTACAAGTACAAAAAGAAAAGACAGGAAAAAACAAGCATCTACCCAATGTGGTTGAAGGTGGCTTAGTATTTTTGAGTTTGCTTCTTGGAAAAAGTTTAATACAAGTTCTACTTTCTCACCAGAGGTTGATGGTTTGGGTTCCTCCACATTTTCTTTTCCTAGAGATGATTTTGATGGAACTTGTGCATCCATAGAGATTGGTACTGGTGCAAATCTGCGAGGAGCTGGAGTTTCTAATGGAGATTTCCCTGTATTGTGCTTAATTTCAGCCACAACGGGAGCAGTAACTAAAGGAGAAAAATGTTTCAAGAACTTTACTAAGGGAACCCGTAAGAAGATGTATTTTTTTTTTCTTCAGTGTAAAAGGTAAAAAAATAAATACAGGTAGTCCCCTATTTACATCATTATGACTTACATACGTCCCCTAGTTACAAACGGAGGCTTATGGGGCGTGGCTGACATTCAACACTGAGTCACGCCCCATGATAACCAAGTGCCAGCATGCCACAGCTGCACATGAGATACAGAATGTTAGGTGAAATCTTCTAAAAAAAAAAAAAAAAGGGCCCAGACAGCAAAACAAATGTAAAAACCATTCCCGGTACTATCCAAAACTAAAAAAAAAGGAATTGCATTTAATAAATCTGCCTGTTCCGACTTACATACAATTTCAACTTAAGAACAAACCTACGGTCCCTATCCCGTTTGTAACCCGGGGACTGCCTGTAGATTGCTAAATTCAGCAGCTGGAGGAGAAATTGCTATTATATAGATCACAATCCAAAGGCCTGAAGGGGTATTCCCACCACAGCAAGTGCTGCTGGAAGGGCCAGTAACTGTAAAATAAGCGATTTTTAAAATATATGTTATTGAATAATATGTATGCTTTACCTAATACGGGCCTTTTTTGCACTATAAATTTACTCTCTTGTCTTCATGATAACCAACCACCACTGTGCGCTTCAGTTGAGGCCAGTAATGCAGTGTTATCAAAGACTGCCTGAAAGAAAGTTCCTGTGGCTTAGCCATGTCAGGGAGAGGGCACCCATGAGTGAAAATGCCCATCTCCGCTATCCCGGACAAAGACAATGTCACAGTATACTGCATTACTGGCCACAACTGAAAGCACACAGTAGTAGTCGGTAGCCAAGGAGGCAAGACAGCAAACTGAAGGTGCAAAAAACACATGTGTTTGGTAAAGTACCCCTTTATTTTTTATTTTTTTTACAACATGCATTTTGATAATTGCTTACTTTACAGGAATTGGCCCTTCCAGCAGCACTTGCTGTGATGGGAATACTCCTTTAACACTATAATGGCATCTTCTGGATGCTGAATCCAGACTTCTATATGTTAAAGTATCTACATGAGTGAAAAGTCATAGTGAAATAAGTGGAAAAGCAATCAATTAAAAAAAAAAAAAAAAGAAAACATAAGAGCCGTTCACACGGCTTATTGTAGGGACAGATTGCAGCCGTATTGCGCGTCATACTGCGCTACAATACGGCTGGAATCCGTCCCAGCCATTATGGTAATCCATAGTTCTCATAGAGAACTGTGGATTCCGTCTCTCCTACCCACTTGGCGATTCCGCCGGGCGGGGAGAAAATGACATGCACGTTATCCCGGCGGGATACGCGCCGTGGATAATGAAAGTCTATGGGGCCGGCGAGCAGCGCTCCCACTCCTTACTCAAGGCGTAATTGCGGGCGAAATCCGTCCCGCAATTACGGCTTGAATAAGCCGTGTGAACCGGCCCATACACTCCCAATTGGGTCAGAAGGGTGTTATAAAAATACATATTGTACTTAAAGCAGCATAACCTGCTCATTGACTTGCTAAGAAGTATAACCCATGGACTGCATTACAGGAAAGTTGTCTATGAGCCTGTTAGGCAATCCATCTTGGCCAATCAGCAAACAATATCCATTAACAAAAATATAGCGTGCATTTTCAAATCAGCTTCAAATCAAGAGCTTCATTTATGGCAGTAACAAAGTAAAAAACAAAACAAAACCACACACATATCGCCGTCCTCATCTCCATTCCAGCGCAGCCACCTTCTGCCATCTCCCCGGGTCTTGTGTTTCTTCCTGGACGTCAGAGTGTCACTACTGCAGTCGCTGATTGGATGGAGTGGTCATGTGCATTGTGTGACATCACCGTTAAGAGCCCTATACTTCTGGAAGATGATGTCAGGCATGTCATGTGATCACTGCGGCCAACCAGCAACCGCAGCAGTGACAATCCAACTGCAGGATCAAAGAAGAAGCACAAGACCCAGGGGGATAGCAGAAGGTGGCAGCGCTGGAACAGAGGTGAGGACAGAGGTATCCGATGGCCAAGATCATGAAGTAAACAGAAAGATCACAGACAACCCCAGCAATGGAACAGAGAAGAAAACAGAAGTGAGTATCAGTATTTTTAAGTTTGTTACTGCAGCAATTTTAAAAAACACAGACAACCCCTTTAATCCGTTAAGCCGAAGGCCTGAAAAGTAGTTAATGACTAGAATATTTTTTTTTACTTTTTGCCTCCTTGCGTTTCAACAGTTGTAACTTTTTTATTTTTTCAATGACGCAGTTCTATGAGGCCTCGTTTTATTCGAGACAAGTTGTACTTTATGGGGGAATAGTTTAAGTTCACTTATAAATAATTGCAGAATTTTTTTTATTTAAAAAAAAAAATAATTTTTTTTTTTACACCATTCACATTTCACACTTAAAAAATGGTTAGATTAATTCTACGGGTTATTACGGTCGTGTGGATACTTAATATGTGTAGGTTTTTTGTGTGTGTGTAATATATGCACAATTTTTTTTTATAAATTTTTTTTTATTTTATTCTTTTTTTTTTTTACACCTACAGTATTTTTCGGACTATAAGGCGCACCGGACTATAAGGCGCGCGCATTAAATGAAACAAAGTTTCAGAGCGAAAGCCAAACTTTATTCAACACTTTCACAATAACTCTCAACTTTTAAAGTTGTAACAAAAATCAAAACACTTACAGTACTTTTTCAGTTCATTCATCCCCCACAAATCCATCAAATTCTTCATCTTCAGTGTCAGAGTTAAACAGTTGCACGATTTCTCCATCAAGCATTCTCGGTCCCCCTCATCATTATCTGAGTCAGTCTCGCTGCTGCTGCTTAGCTCTTCAGTGATGATTCCAGCCTTCTTGAAAGCTCGGATGATACTGGAGGCTGATACCTTCTCCCAGGCATCCACGATCCACTTGCACATAGTGGCATAACTGGCACGGCGTTGCCTCCCTGTTTTGGTGAATGTGTGGTCACCTTCTGTCATCCAATTCTCCCATGCAGCTCGCAATTTAAACCTTAAATGCCCTGTTGACACCAAAATCTATCGTCTGGAGCTCTTTGGTTAATCCACCGGGAATGACAGCAAGCAGTGAATTTGTTTTCTTCACTTGGGCTTTGACAGTATTCGGTCAAATGGGCACGCATGGAGTCTCAGACCAATAGGGATGGGGATTGGTGAAAAAATCCATCCGGTCTCTTGACATAGACCTCCCTCACCCACTCACTCATCTTCTCCTCGTCCATCCAGCCCTTTGGGTTAGCCTTGATGATGACGCCAGCTGGAAACTGTTCTGTGGGCAAAGTCTTCCTCTTAAAAATGACCATGGGTGTTAGTTTCTGGCCATTAGCCTGACAGGTGAGAACCACAGTGAAAGAGGACTTCTCATGTCCTGTTGTACGTATAGAGACCGTACTGGTCCCTGTCTTCTCAACAGTACGTTGTACAGGGATCTCAAAAGTGAGGGGGACCTCATCCATGTTAGTGATGTGTTCTGAGTGGATATTCTTTTCACTTATCTTAACTCTGCAGTAGGTGCGGAAAATGGCCAGCTTCTCTTCATAATCCTTTGGCAGCTGCTGGCAGACAGTAGTTCTGGTGCGGATGGAGAGATTTACGCCCTTATTCATGAAACGAAAGCACCATGAAGGACCACCTTGAAAGTCCTTGATCTTCAGTTCGCGTGCTAATGCTGTGGCTTTGAGTCTAATAGAGACAGTGGAGACGCTTCTAGCTGCGCTTCTCTGTTCAATAACCCACTGTTCTAGTTTGTCCTCCAGATGTGGCCACCTTGCTTTGTTTCCTCTGAAACTCAGTTTGGTCTTCTTTACCTGGCGCAGGGCATCTTCTTGTTTCCTCCACTTACGCACCATTGATTTATTAATGTTGAATTCTCTGGCAGCTGCTCTATTTCCATGCTCTACTGCATGACTTATAGCTTTAAGCTTAAAATCAGCATCATAAGCATGTCTCTTAACAGGAGGCATTTTTCGGGTAGTGGGTATAAAAAATTTACAGTACGGTATTGAATGCAGAGACAATGTTGAAACACAGATATTCTGCACACAGAGCTGTACGTATCACCGCACGTAATGACGCTTCTGACTATGGTAGCCGTATAGGCCATTCTTCATTTTTTCATGCCGTATTGCCGCCGCGGATTGCAGCTGCAATACGGCCGGATTTACAATGGTCCTGCCACTTATTGTGCCTTATTTCGCAATGGAATCACCCGCTGTAAAGAATGGGTTGTAAATCCGGCGCGAAATACACGCCAGTGGCACTTATTTGCAACTGATTTGCAACTGATTTGTAACTGATTTCGGAACGTATTTACTATTGTAAATCAGTTGCAAATAAGTTACAAATCAGTGTCACTAAATTAGCTGTAAATACTTTCTGAACAAAGACTGAAACTGAAATTGAAGAATTGATTCATATATAAGGCGCACAGGACTATAAGGCGCACTTTCGATTTCTGAGAAAATCTTAGGCTTTTATGTGCGCCTTATAGTCCGAAAAATACGGTAGTAATGTATTAGCATATTCATATAGTCTGTCCTGGTCACTGGCTTGATACACAAGACAGCTCTGGGGCTACTCTAGGTCCACAGGGCTGACTGTTCAGCCGTTCCCCGGGCTCTGTCGGGTCACCGGGTGTTCCGATCACCCAACAGAGCAGGGAAACCCTTTGATTGTGCTGCGGTGACAATCCGCCGAAATCAAAGGGTTAAAGCACCGGGGTGCGGAGGTTTCCCTGCTCCCCGATACTCGTAGGACATGCTCTGGGATCAGGGCTGTGTAGTACAGCCCCGATCTCAACGCAGCTGCGGCGCCCGGAGCCGCAAACTCCGATGCCTGCAGCAACGTCTTAAGACGTCGCTGCAGACGAATGACCTGCACCCGCCGACGTCTAAAGTCGGCTGGCGGTTGTTAAGGAGTTAAAGCTTAAGAGCTGTGATCAGGACTCTGTACAACAGTAACACAAACACAGAGTTAAATATGACCAAGCAAATATTTTGGGGATAACGTTGTTCTTTGTTCAGTTATTTTTTACTATATGCTGTTATCTTTGGCCATTGGAATTGTAGGAAATACCAGGATGTTTTCTCATTGTGACAGGTCACAGATAACAGCCCATACATCCTCGACATGGTCATCTAATGTCTTCTTAGGCTATGTTCACAAGGCTTAATTGCGCAATTACACTGTGTGGGCGGGAGCGGGGGGGCCAGCACCTCGCCGGCCCATAGACTATCATTACTAGCAGCGCGTATACGCCGCTAGTAAATGACATGTCACTTATCTCCCCCCGCGGCAGATTCGCCGAGCAGGGAGAGGAGACGTAATCCATAGTTCTCTATGAGACCTGTGGATTACCGTAATGACTGGGACGTATTCCAGCCGTAATTCGCGCACTACGGCGCGTAATTACGGCCTGAAATACGTCCCATTTTAAGCCGTGTGAACATAGCCTTAGATAAAAATAAATAAATAATAACTGGGCACGAATGCTAAATATCTCTGTGTGCATTAACCGGATATCACCATAAAAGCAGAAGCTGAATCCAAGCTGTGAGAAGACGTAGACAACAGGTGAATAGAAGAAACTGCTCAGAACAGAGTTGTATGAGTAATAATGGACTTGCTGAGGGTTTTTCTGAAGGATCACAATTAAGGGATACATTTTGATAATAATATATTCTACCATAATACTCACCTCCCAACTAATAAGATGTATTCTGGTACTTTTACACATTGATGTATGTAAAACATCTAATTTTTGGAAAACTTAATAAAAAAAATTAAAAAAAAATTAAAAATTAAACCTCTCTCGTTGTTCTTTGGAGGAGCAGTTGTCTGGGGCAGGTGACCGGTCACTGGCAGATAAGAGTAAACCGGAGCCGCAATTTCACGGTGACTGGCATTGACCTTGATTGCAGAGTTCATAAGCTGAGACTGTGGAGTATATATAAGTATTATTATTAGGTCAGAGTCACACTATACATTGATCTTAATTGCATAGTTCATAAGCTGAGACTGTGGAGTGTATATAAGTATTATGTCAGAGATACACTATACATCGACTTTGTTTAGGTCTATATATGTGCGGTGTCCACATAGAGCAGCATAGCCCACTCATCCCGGACATTAAGAATCCATACCCATAAAATTAGCACTCTGACATTGAGATGTAGAAATCATATAATAAGTATTAGGCTATGTCTCCACAGCATAGAAATACCATTGTATTTTTGGCGTTTTAGTATTTAAAATCGCCAAAGATACGATCGTTCAGTCAGCCCATAAACAATAATAGAAAAAACTAGCTCTACACCGGTGTTTTTTTTCTCTGCTCGTCTTCTGGCACCGGCGTATTATACAACATGTTGGATAATACACTGGTGCTTTGCGTTTTTTCGTCGTCTTCCCATACAATCAATTCTAGGGGCCACCGGCAAAAAAACAAGAAGCGACTGCGTTTTTTTGCGCAAAATGTGACAGAGAAACGAGGTCGTGCGGCGGCCAAAAAATGGTTGGATTTCGCCTGTTTTTTTTGTCCGATGCAGTGAGGATTTAGCCTTAGGGTGAATACACATGCTGCAGATTTTAGTGCCAATGTTACTGCAAGACTTTCTACACAGACTTCAATGGGAGAAGGCAAAATTTGCAGGAAATGTTTACCTGCAGATTTTGCCTTCTATTTTGAAGTCAATGTACAAAAATCTGCAACAAAATCTACACCAAAATCAGTATCGTGTGCATACAACCTTATGTTGTGTGGGCATGACAGGACTCCTATTCATTAAGGGATAATTATTAGAAAGAACTGATCCCCTTTTATGCAAACAGAACTGGCATCTACTAATGAAACGGTGACTCCTATATTATGGTGTAAATTTAGGGCTACGCACAGACTTCTGCAGCACAACTTTCCTAAGACCGAAAATGCAGATCCTCAGTGTCCCTGCAACAGACTTCTTTCACTGCGGATTTGCAGCAGATTTTAACTCCCCCATTGAAGTCAATAGGAAAAATCTGCAACAAATCTACAGCGTATCCGCAACAGAAATTGAAGTGCTGCAGATTTATAATCTGCACCACATACATGTGCTGTATTTTTGTGCAGCGTGTGGATAGGATTTCTTAAAGGGGTTTTTTACCACAAAGTCAAATTGCTGTGGGAAGCTTGCACATTAAATAACATTTTCACCATTGATCATTATTAAAAATTATGCACCATTTTTGTTTTCGCTGCTACCTTTAGTGATCCATAGTGCACAGTTCATCTTCAGGAGATACAACCAGTGATGAGCGCTTCTCAGTCCTGGCCGCACACGCCCAGACATCGCCTCTCCTCTCAGGCAGCTACTGTTAGTCTCTTCCCTGCTTAGTACACACACGTACACACACGTTCAACTTCCGATGCTGTCTTACTACTCCTGTCCTCTGTATGTCTTAGTAATTAGTCAAGCAGTGCAAATAAATAAAAGGACAAAAACAAACCACAATCCGGTAAATCCACGTTTGGTTCCTGCAGGGATTTGAACCTGGAACCTCTATGCTGAAAGGCAGAAGTGCTAACCACTCGGCTACATTGTTGCTACTCATAGCTCCTTACATAAACAGACCTTTGTTGGACTAGAGTGAGTACAATGAGGGGAAAGGGATGGTAATGGCAGCTGTCTGGGTCACAAGATATGCAGCTCAAACAAATCAACACGCCCCATTTTGAGCATACTGAAAGCTGAAGCTGGACAAAACAGATATGAAATGCCTTTATGGCAAAACCCCTTTAAAATCTCATCCACCCTGCTGCTACTGTAATTTACTATGGATTTTCTTCATAAAAATCCACAGCACTTCCATTTTGTGTGCATTTTCCCTAAGGCTATGTTCACACGGCTTATTTCAGAACAATTTACATCGGATTGCCGATCGTAAATACGTTCTGAAATCAGTTAAAATCATTTTCAAATTAGTGCACTAAGTGTGGCACGTATTTTGAACGGGTTTCCGACGATTCACCATCTCCATCATTGAAGGTGGTGAATCCGTCCGTAAATAATTGACATGCACATTGTTTTTCCGTCCGGATTGCCGCGTCAATCCGCGGCGGCAATCCGGCACGGAAATAACGCTCGTGTGAACGACGAGCCGATTTTCTATTGAAAATCAATAGAAAATAGGCTGTGACTTGTTTCTGACTGATTTGCCGACGGATTGACGATCGTCAATCCGTCGGCAAATACGCGGTGAAATAAGCCGTGTGAACGAGGCCTAAGAGTAAAGTGATGTGATATTGAAGTCTATGCATCTTTGCAATACATGGAATGTCCAAGGCGATCATACTAAAACCTCAGTGTTTAGCAACTACGGTAATTATAAAGGCTAAGGGTGCTTTCACACAGTGCGGTTTTTGGTGCGTTTTTTTGGATGCGTTTTTTGTGTAACAATGTATAGCATTAATTGTTGTGCCTTCCTGCACAAAAAACGCATCCAAAAAACGCACCAAAACCGCACCGTGTGAAAGCACCCTAAGGCCTAATCCACACACGTCACATTTGGTGCAGGTATGAATGCATTTAATGTAAATACATTTATATAGCTTTTTTAAAGTTTTTCTTACATGCTCTTCCTCTATTTAAAATCCATTCCAATACCAAAAACTGCACAAAATCTGCACAGTGTAAACAATGGCTACATTCTTGTTCAATTTTATCTCCTTTTTTCTAAACACTGCAGCAAGAGGAGGAAAGAAACTAAATGAATGGTCATGACTGAAGTGAATAAACGGCGTCCATGAATTATGCTGCACAAAGAACACAGTCATGAAGTAGGACCAAGGCATCTGACAGACTCTGTGAAGGGGAATGCAATGTCTGTGCCAATACATGACAACAACGGAAATTGGGGGGAGCTAGCAATTAGTGAAATTGTTTCTGGAAGTTGGCATAGGTGCCAAAGAAAACAAGCACTGCTTGAGCCGCCAGTCTTCTACATAGCGATAAGACCTAGCAACAACACTCTGAGACTGATCATAAATCACCAAAAGTAGACGTTCACACATTACTTTTGTCACAGGGAAAGCTGACGTGTTTTTTTTTTTTAATTTTATTTATTTTTATTTTTTTTTAATCCACTGCAGAAATCTGAAGCTGAACACTGGGGATATCTGCCGCAGATGTACTAAAATGCATGAAGATTAGCCCCGGTGTCATCCATGGGGTTAATCCTTGGCTTTTTCTAAGTTGAATCTGTGGCACATTAGTTTCTGTGTTGCAGATTAAAATCCAGGCAATAAAATTTCAATGCATGTGAACAGGGTGTCCCAGAAACTCTATTCACTTGCACTGGAGGCAGATTCTTGATGCAGAATCGGTGCCAAAATCCATGTCAAATCTTTAAAATGTGAACATACCCTGTAAATTATTAGGAAGGGTGGTTTCATGGTGCTGCGTCCCAAGCTAGTAAGTGCTAAACAGCCAAAGTTCTGTTCACACTGGGGCATAGCCCTGTTGTATTAAGCCTATTTTGGATTCATAATAATAATTAAAAAACACAGAAGCTTTAAAAAAAAATCAATGAGTTTCAGAATGCGTACTAAACAACTTTCTGCTATGGCACAAAAATTTTGGCAAATATGGCAAAAAAAAATTAATTCCAGCTAAGAACAAAAAAAAGCAACAAAAAAAATCCCCCATCTTTTTTCATTGAAGTTTTCTGAGATTACATAGGGACTGGAAGTCACAGGATCCTGAGGATGGTGGACTTCCTGCCAGTGTTAAAGCTTGCAAATTAAGAGTATGTTCAAATAGGTCGGAATTATTACAGATTTTCCATAGTTGATCCAAAGAATAAAATCTGCTGCTTTAATGCTGCAAATCTGCACAGAAAAATCCACACTAACTGGAGTGAATTTTCTTGCGGACTGTACTCTGTGATAACTCCCTAATAAAATCTATACAAATTAGTGCAGATTTTTTGGTCTGTGGATTTACATTGTGAAAGGAGTTGGTCTCCCAATAGTGTTTTACAGAGCCACAGCCAGCTTCAGACTTACACTTCCTGATCAGGCTGTCGGTAGATCTATAGCAACGGTTGACATATTAGCTCTGCTATTCCTAGGTGATCCTGTTACATTGACCGTGCAAAATATTTGTAAGCTGTAGCATACAAGGCTACAGAGCTCTCTGTATGTATACACACACGCACATACATATACACACAGATACATACATACACACATATACACAAACACATACACACACTTGAAACAAGAAGTTTGAAAACACTATATAAAAAACCCCATCTGCATGTTTTTCTCACTATCTGACATGAAATCAGGATAAATCTTCCCCGTTTTAGGTCAATTAGGAACCAAACTTATTTATATTTGCTGAATGCCAGAATAATGAGAGAGAGAATTTGTTAAGGCATTTTTATTACTTTCTGCAAAGTCACAAGTTTCCATACAATAGGATTACTCTGCCTCTAAACAATTTGGGGCAGCCCATATGATGAGGTCAGGTCTTTGGAAGCTTCTGATAGGTTTATTGGCAATATCTGAGTTAGAGACACAGCTGAGGATGTTTTTTAATGCACACTAGAAACACGCTGCTTCTGTGTGTAACATCATGGGAAAGTCTAAAGAAATCAGCCAAGATATCAGGAAGAAAATTGTGTACTTGCACAAGTCTGGATCATCCTTGGTTGCAGTTTCCAGATACCTGAAGGTGCCTCGATCATCTGTACTAACAATTATATACAAGTACAAACAAGATGGGAACGTCCAACCATCATACCGCTCAGGAAGGAGACGAGGTCTGTCTCTCAGAGATGAACGTGCTTGGGTCCGACATGTGCATATCAACCCATGAACAAAAGCAAAATACCTTGTGAAGATGCTGCTGAAAGCTGGTAAGATTGTGTCATCCACAGTGAAACGAGTGCTGTATCAACATGGCCTGAAAAGCCACTCTGCCAAGAAGAAGTCATTACTCCAAAAAAAACGTATAAAAGACAGAGTAATACTTGCAAATGCACACAGGAAAAAGACCTACATTTCTGGAGACTTGTCCTGTGGTCTGATGGAACTAAAATGGAACTGTTTGGCCATAATGACAATTGTTACGTTTGGAGGAAAAAGGGAGAAGCTTGGAAGCCTAAAAACACCATCCAAACTGTGAAACACAGGGATGGCAGCATCAAGTTGTGAGGTTATTTTTCTGCAGGAGGGACTGGTGCACTTCACAAAATAAATGGCATCATGAGGACAGAAGATTATGTGGTAATACTGAAGAAACATCTCGGGACATCAGCCAGGAAGTTAAAGCTTCGGCGGAAATGGGTCTTCCAAATGGACAATGACCTGAAGCTACTGCCAAACTGGTTACAAAGTGGCTTATTGATAACCAAGTCAATGTTTTGGAGCGGCCATCACAAAGCCCTGATCTCAATCCTATTGAAAAGTTATGGGCAAAGCTGAAAAGGCAGGTGCGAGCAAGGCGACCTCCAAACATGGCTCAGTTACACCAGTTCTGTGGAAGGATCCAAAACGATTGACCCAAGTCCTACAGTTTAAAACAATGCTACCAAATACTAATGAAATGTATGGAAACTTTTGACTTTGCAGAAAGTAATAAAAATGCCTTAAAAATTCTCTCCCTCTCGTTAGTCTGGCATTTGGCAAATAGAAATAATTTTAGTAATCCTAAATTATCTAAAATGGGGAAGGTTTATTCTGATTTCATGTCAGATAGTGAGAAAATCAATCAGATGTATCTTTTAATATAGTGTATGGAAACTTCTGGTTTTAACTGTGCATATACATATATTTATTTGTTCTTAAAGGGCTGTTCCCACCATGCACTTTGATAACGTATTGATAGGAAATGCCATCAAGGTATGATAGGTGTGGTTCTCACCCGGGACAAGCACCTATCTTTTTCTGGGGCCATTCCCAAGATAGATGCTGGTCCTAGGTAAGAACAACACACATCAGACTTTGATGGCATATCCTATCGATACATCATCAAAGTCTATGGTGGGAACATCTCTTTAAATTATTAATTCCTAGGAAATGAAGGAAAGTGTTTCTAGTTTGCTACAGAAAGCCCAGGACAGCCAGTACTTGTATGCAGCCCATTTCTGATGTACCTGCATCTCCAGTTGCTGCTGCTGGAGCTTTTCCAGATGCTGGAGCCGCTGCTCTGTCAGCAGGGCCAGCTGCCTCTCCAGCTCGCCGACTCTCCCCTGATACATTCTCTCCAAAGGCTGACTTTGGATCTTGCTGTGCTGTTCTGTGAGCACTTGCAGTTGCTTATCGGCGTCCTGGAGTTTGTTAAGAAGCTGAGACACGGAGTTCACTTGGGCCTCCAGATTACTCTGAACCTAGTGGAACAAGCATGACAGATGACATCAGCCCAAAGGTGAAGAAAGTGACAAGTTGTGATAAGAGAACAGGCACTGCTACCTCACATAGGTTGTGCTTTGTTGTGTCGCTGTCATGGCTGACACTGTCCAGAGTATTACAGTTGTGGCTGAGAATTTCCTTAATGACCTCAATTCAACATATCAGCTTATCCTTTATCAGTGCATTTCTACAGTGGAATTTCGAACATTTCACACTTCTAATAATCGGACAAACTTGCAATGCTTTCTCTAATTCAGCATGTATGAAAATTCAGCCAACAGCAGATCCGTGCATAGAGACACCCCATAAAACAACACTCACCTTAAGTACAGGGGCAGCAGCTGCGATGGCGGCCGCAGTGGCAGCAGCAATGGAAGCGGTCTGGATCTCACTGGTCTCCTGGTTCTTCTCAGTACTGGTCCCAGTCTTTTTACCTCTACCAGCAACATCATCAAGCAACTGAACAGGAACTTGTTTGGTCACCGGGCCGCTCTGTGCCCTGCAGAAATCAGAACCACCAGTTTATACCTCAATGTAAAAATGATGAAAGGTTCTTTTCTTAACCCCTTAAGCCGAACGCCTGAAAAGTAGTTAATGACCAGAAATTTTTTTAAGTTTTTGCCTCCATGTGTTTCAACACAATGACGCATTAGGATGAGGCATCGTTTTATTCGAGACAAGTTGTACTTTAGGGGGGAATAGTTTAAGTTCACTTATAAATTATTGCAGAATTGTTTTTCAATAACTTGTTTTTTTACACCATTCACATTTCACACATAACAACTTGTTAGTTTAATTCTTCAGGTTATTACTATCGTGTGGATACCTAATATGTGTAGGGTTTTATTGTGTGTGTAATGTATGCACAATTATTTTCTATTAAATATTTATTTTTATTTTATTATTTATTTTTTTTTCACTTTTTATGATTTTTTACTTTTTTTTTTTTTTTTTAAATCCCATGAAGGGATAATGGTTTTACTTTTTTTTTTCTTTTTTACACTTCGTAATGTATTAACATATTCATATATGCTAATACATTATAGTGTCAGTCTGATACAGGCAGTGATCAGGACAGCACACAGTCTGTCCTGGTCACTGGCTTGTTACACAGATAGCCCTGGGGCTACTCTAGGTCCCCATCGCTGACTGTGCAGCCATTCCCCGGGCTCTCTCGGGTCACCAGGAGTTCCGGTCACCCGACAGAGCAGGGAAACCCTTTGATTGCGCTGCTGTGACGATCCGCGGCAATCCAAGCGTTAAAGCACCGGGATGCGGGGGTTCCCCCGCTCCCTGGTGCTCACAGGAGCTGCGCTGGGATCAGGGCTGTGTAGTACATCACCGATCTCAGCACTGCTACAGCGCCGGGCACCGCAAACTCCGATGACTGCAGCGACGCAAAAAGATGTCGCTGTAGATGATCGTCCTGAAATGCCCGCCGTCAAAAGACGGTGGGCGGTCGTTAAGGAGTTAATGGACGCCAAAGCTGACATGTATGAACGGGGCTGCGCCAGATATCTGTCGTCTGATCAGCACCATATCCAGTGCAGCCCTGTTCGCTACATTTTTAAATGGCCTGCACGCCAATATCAGGTGCATTACAAAACACAAGCGGCACTAAACGGAAGCGGGGCGCACAAGAACCGTACTAAGCTATAGATTTATAGCTTCAGTACGGCATTTCTAGGCGTATTACTGCTGGAAGGGGTAGAGCACTTTGCCCATAGCAACCAACCAGAGCTCAGATTTAATTTCACATAGTGCTGTGGAAAAATAAAATCTGAGCTCTGGTTGGTTGCTATGGGCAACACAGACAGTCTTACTGCTGGACTGTCTTCATACATAAGGACCTTGGTTTATTGCTACAAAGGAAAAAGGAAATTAGCTTTACACCTAGACGATCTTCATACATAAGGCCCCAACTGTTCGCCCAATCCTGGAAACAATCTTCAGTACCCCTCCAGTTACAATAGTCTCGAGATGCAATCATTTCAAAATACAATGGTCTTTCCTGGGACATTATATGTTAAGAGTGGCTTCAACGTACAATGTCCCAGACAATAGAGAGCTCTAGCTCATGTGACTGATGAAAGATCCAACTAATAATCAAACATTTTACTTGTAAAATATCTGTATTATTGAAGTGAATGCAGTTTCTGGTGGTCTAGTAGCCTCTCTCAGTAGTTATAAATCTTTAAATATGGTGCTAGTGAGAGAGGGGGATAGATGGAGGGGGAAAAAAAAAATGGATAGATGAATGGCCAAAAAGAGGAAAAATATAGGCGCTCTCATGCGTAGTAGAACAGAACACTAAGAATAAAATCATAGGCTGTCTGGTACTTCTCGGGTTGTACTTCTAATGACACAACACCTACAGCTTCTCAGATAGTATCGGTATATTTGCAGCCAGTCCAGATATATCCGTGCCAGGAAAGAAAATTATTGAAATTATTTAATGGAAAGAACAAATGAGGATCTTCAAGCTGCTAAAATCTGCGAAGTAGTTATGAAGTAAAGGCGCATGATACCCAAGTGTTGGGAAAAAAAAAAACATGTTAAGTTACGATAAAAAAAGCCACAAGATAGATTGTAAGGGCTTGTTCACACGACGTTTTTGTGATCCGTTTTACGGATCCGCAAAACGGATCTAACAATTGTCAGTGTGATTAACATTGCTTTCAATGGCAAAAGCGCATCGCCGCTCACACGAGTGATCGCCGATGCGCTTTTCGCGATCCGCTTTTCGGATCAGTTTTAAGAATTGACATGTCAATTCTTCTTGCATATTACGCAAGAGAAATCCCCATAGGAAATAAGGGAGTGCGCTTTTGGCATCCCGAAAGCGGATCCAAAAGCGCGGCATACATTTGGGTGTGTTTTGGATCCGCTTTTGATGCCAAAAACGCATCCGTAAAACGCATTGGATTTAAATTAAATATAAAATTTGAATATTATGTTTGGGTTATATTTAGTTTATAAATGTATATAATTATATATATATAAATGTATATAATAGTATATAAATGTATATTTATATAAATGTATATAAATATGTATACTAAATATATATTTAGTTTATAAATATTTAGTTTATAAATGATTGTTATTAATTCATTTACATGGGTGGGTTTGAAAAACTATTGTTGATTTAAAAAAAAAAAAAATAGGGGGGGGGGTTCTAAAATCATAGGTGTATGTACAATTGATTGACCCGAGGTTAAAAAAAGGGTTTGTTCTTGGTCATTGATATGTTAATTATATTTAAATTGCAGTTTGATAGGTTGATTTAAATAAAGCACTTGAAAAAACGGATCCAAAAAAAGGATCCGTAAAACGCATGCAAAAACGCATCCAATACGCATCCAAAAAAGGATCAGCTGTTTTCGTTTTCTGGATCCGCTTTTTGGATGCAGTTTGCATCCAGTTTTCGCAGGTTAAAAACGGATCCGTAAAACGCATCAAAAACGGATCCAAAACGTCGTGTGAACAAGCCCTAAAAATGTGCTTTTTTTATCACCACAGAAATGTTCACAACACTGACACACAAACAGTGAAAACAGATACAAAGGGCGACACGTCCCATTAGGGCTGCGCCATTTTTTTGGGTGTATTTTGAGTCAAAAACTATTGGCACCTTATTCACCAGGCACGACTCATTTGAATGCGCCTAAAGTAGGCGCATCAAATTTACTAGCAATGATATGCTATGCACCTAAGTTTTGCTATTTGCCTAGATTAGACACATCATTTATACTATACAAGGTAGACCAGACGCCAGATTTTTGACAGGTGCATTCATTCAGGCGCACTATGCACTCATTTAATGCGCCTTAAAACTGGCGAGGCGGCGCCTCTTTTCTGATATGTCACCCACAATGTTCTGCTTCAGCCCGGGATGAACGCACCGGAAATATACAGGAGCGTCCAGTAGGTGAGTAGGAGTCTTAGCTTCCATTTTTACTCAAACCCCGACGGCTGAATGAGCATTGATCAGCCCCAGAAAACCCCTTTAAAGGGGTTTTGCCACGAAGTAAAATTGAAGTAGGAAGTTTGGAAATTAAATAATAAACATTTTCAACATTCATCATTATTAAAAATTCTGCACCGTTTTGGTCTTAGCTGCTCCTTTAGTGATCCATTTTTACAGCTCATCTCCAGGGGATACGACCAGGGCTGAGAGCTCCGCAGTCCTGGTCACACATGCTCAGACATCACCTCTCCTCTCAGGCAGCTACTGAGTGTTCAAACCCCAGGTGCTGTCATTCTACTCCCGTTCTTTGGACTAGTTAGTAATAAGTCAAACAGTGCAAATAAAACAAAAGAAACCTCAATGAGATCTGTGCATTGATAAAGAGGAAAAAAAACACAGGTTTGGTTCCTGCAGGGATTTGAACCTAGGAACCTTGTTTCTGGAGGCAAAAAACTTTACCTCTCAGCTACTCGCAATGCTTTACATAAACAGACCTTTCTTTGACTAGAGAGAGGAAAGGCCTGGTGATGTCATCCTGCTGGGTCACATGATATGCAATTCAAACAGATCACACACGCCCCCTTCTGAGCATACAGAGCTGAAGAGCTGGATGCAGGAGGTACGTGATGAGATTGTGGCAAAACCCCTTTAAGTTCTCTTTAGAAGTTTGAAGGTCCCCATTTTTCCTTTCAATTATCTCAGTAGTTAGAGAGTAGTGAACAGAGTTACAGCTTCAACATACAACGTCCTGAAACCATTGAATATTGTATGTTAAGGGAGCACTATACTGTGAACTTCTCTAAGGCTATGTTCACACGGCTTAAACTGGGACGTATTTCGGCCCGTATTTCGCGCCGTACTGCGCTCAATACGGGGCGAGATACATCCCAGTCATTACGGTAATCCACAGTTCTCATAGAGAACTATGGATTGCGTCTCCTCTCCCCGCTCTGACAATACGCCACGGGGGAGATAAGTGACATGTGAATTACTAGCAGCGTATACAAGCCACTAGTAATCAATGTCTATGGGGCCGGCGAGCTGTCGGCCCCTCGCGAGTCAGCGCGACCTCCCGAAGTCCCGGCGTAATTGCGTGGCGTTATTACGCCCCGCAATTATGCCGTGTGAACATAGCCTTAGAGAAGAAGGATTTATTTTATGGTGGATAAAAAGCCAACAGCCTTGACATGGGTAACCCTAACAAGGTTCAGAAAATCTGGGATCTCTGGACACAGTACACTCTCCCACTCCAACCTTTGTAATCAATCTAACTGGCCATTTTTTAACTTACCTTACCCTAATATACTAATTCTATGGTTACATGTGCCCTTTCCCTAACCCCCCCAGGAACTACCCATACTCTTCTCACCAATTACCTAACTGACTGGCATGCTCACTTGGCTATATTTGGAATTTCCTATAAAAATGAATGGAGCAGACGGCCGCAAGTGCTGCCCTCCTCACTCTGTAAAAGGGTCGGCTCGTAGCTAGCCATGAGCCGACCTGTAACAAGGACATGGCTGCGAGGGAACACACCTTTAAAAGGGGTTTTCTCACCACACTGTTTTGAGTCACACGCAGCTTTTCATTGTCTATCTCATCAGGCGGTGGGTGGTTCTACAGCGGTGATTAGAATATTTAGCTTCTCTATAACTAGCTGAGACATTACAAGGACATAAGTGCAAGAGACGCAGTAGAAGCCTCATTATTACATAGTTACATAGTTAATACGGTTGAAAAAAAAAAAAAAAAGACACACGTCCATTGTTCCCGGGTGTCGCAGATATATGCCGGAGATGTGGTTCAGGGGGTTGTGATCTCGTTCATGTGTTCTATGAACGTTCTCGGATTCAGCCATACCGGGTTTAAGTGTAAACTCTTTTGCTTAATGTACTGGGCGTGGAGGTGCTTTTGGATCCCTTGTTTTATATTCTGAATGTTACGCCTTCCAAAATGGGTAAACGTTATTCTAGATTTTCATTAAATCTGCTTAGAGCAGCCAAATGCAGCACAGTCCTGGAAATCTAGGTCCCCTTCTTCACTTCACTCTATACTCGTATTAAAGATGTAAGCAGTATGGATTATCTTACGGCATTATTAGTAACATGGTAGCCTCAAATCTATCTGGTCTATATGGGATTCATACGCTATCACTCAGTCCATATGAAAAGTTGGGAGTGTTAGGCTAGACTTGTCTGAGTTCTTACCTTACCTCTCTTTGATTGAACGTTGGTCTAATTCATGACAGCCCTGCAGTTATTGCCTGCTAAGATTTTTTTCTAATGTTTCTTGTCTTTTTGTCTTCACCCCTTTTCTTCATGTTTCTTATATATTTTATCTTACATGGTCAACTTGGAAATGTTATGTAAATTATTGTGAAAAGAAGGAAGATGTATAGATTGTATATTCTGCACTTTGTCACTTCTATGCTAACTTTTATTCATATTTTATACTGTATTTGAAAAAGAAAATAAATACTTTAAAAATACAGTTAGATCAAAAAACATAAGTGCAGGAGATTAAATCTGTTTAAACAAAGTTACAAGTACTCGGAGGAGTGAAAACAATTGCTTATGTGTAATCAAACTAATCTTGTTAGAGATAATGAGTTTTCTCTAGAGTGAGCTCCATCCACTCCCTGCTCTCTGACTAATCAGGAAGGAAGATTATGGATGTAACCAGAGAAACCTGTGTGCACTCAGAGCAGATATAAGCTCTCATCTCCTGACCAAGGTGAAGTCAAAAGAGCAATGTATTTGAAAAAAAAGTCTTCAATTACCTGTCGCTACATGTTAAAAGCTAATTTTTGTAGTAAGAAAACCCTTTTAAAAAGGGGTTTGCCCATCTCACAAGCAGTTTCACTCCGCCTCCTCAGGCTGCTGGTGGTTCTATAGCGGTGATTGGCGTATTAAGCTTCCACCCTGACAAGCACAGGAGAGCTGATCTTCATTAAACAAAAGCTACAGCTGCTGTTAGCACTGCATACAGTGTCCTCATGTTAAACAGATGCTAATCTTGATAGAGCTAATGACTTTTTCTCCTGAGCTCAGTTCCATCAGTGGCCCATGGGGGTGAGGTCACTGCCTGGTCTCTACTCTGTCGGCTAATCAGATAACAGCCATCCGTCTGGTATGCAGCTTATAATAGAAACCTATGTGCAGCCAACAGCATATAAAAAACGCCTTTATCTCTTTAATTAACAGTCGCTTCATGTTGAAAGCTAATTTTTGTAGTGAGAAAACCCCTTTAAGTGATGTGTAATGTCGGCACTTCACCCAACAAAATTGACCACACTGAATCTCCGCTGGACTGTGTGTTTAGCAAGGTCACAAGGGCCACCTATCCTTACACTGAATATAAATGTGAACATTGCTATTTAAAGTAAAGTATCGAGCATAGACATTCGGTTCTTATACTGGGATCTCAGGAAGCAACGCAATATAAGCGGTGTATGCTCTTTTAGAGACCAACAGCTGCATCTGTCCCATAGTGTCAGCTGCATGGGTGACCAAGTAGAAGGGCACATACAGGATAAGCAGACGTCTCGGTCAGTACACTGTCTGGGCCATATAAGCATTGCCTTCATTACAGACCCCTACCTTTTATTCAACGCTGCCAAGAAAGTCTCTTTTTGGCCGGTGGTAAACTGTGAAATTTGAACGTCCTTACCTGCAAAGATAGAACAGGATTATAATGGAAACACATTTTACCATTCACATTCTTCTAAAACTAAAGCATCGCATTGTGAATAGCTATTTTACCAATTCTAACACTCTAAATTGGGAATACACCAGAGAAGATCGAGTGACTGCTTATACAAATAATCAACTATTTTGCCTAAGGCAAAGTTAAAGAGATCATGTCACATAGTTTTTGCCCCCCTGGCTGAGGACAGAACGAGCTAGTGTCAGACCTGCTGTTTCCAGCGCTGTGTCCCTTATTCTGTAAGATGCTGGAGTTTTAGTGTATTTAATGCTCAAATCTGCAGTTTTCAGCCAGAAGAGTGAGTCGAAGAGTCCTTCAGAGTGTCAGTTTTTTTCAAACCCCGCCCACCTGAGGCAAGCTCCGCCCACCTCAACTGACAACCCTATTACTTTCAATAGGTAGAAACATGTGAATAACTGTCAGTGGGCGGGGCTAGCTTTTGGTGGGTGGAGCTAACACCCACTCATGAATAAGATTTGAGGGGCAAATGCTCTAAAACTGCAGCATCTTACAGAATAAGGGACACAGCGCTGGAAACAGCAGGTCTGACACTAGCTTGTGCTGCCATTAGCAAGGGGGGCATAACTTATGTGACAGGTTCCCTTTAAACTCTTACCTTCTCTTTTCCTTAAATTAAAGGGGTTTTATAATTTCATTAAATGGTCTTCAGAATAAGGGGACAGTGAAAACAAGCAACTTTGCAATTGGAGGTCATTAGCAAAGCTGTCTTGTATTCACAGTATTCCTTATCTTGTGTTTTTGTTTACACTGATATCCAGTCCTGGTCGAATTCCTCCGGATCCCTCCTCCTTGCATTTCACTAGCTGAGAGCTCATTTACATTCTGTACAGCCCCCGGTCAAATTCACGGAGCTGTGTCTCTCACTCAGAGTAAGGGACCGTCACATTTTCACTTTATACAGGCAGAAGAAACAGAATTACGCTGAAGGGCTTACACAATCAGGAAACAGCACAATTTGTGTCGATCCCTGCCTGACTCAGAGTTAGGGGCCGTAGCATTTTCTCTCTCCACACCCAGCAGAAACAGACTGCAACAGATTCTACAATGAGAAAACATAACAGTTTTGTCCCGGTGCCTAACTCTCCTGCATAGAAGGGAGATCTGTGCCGTTCATAGAGCATCTCCAGCTGTGAGAGGAGAAGAGTTCAGTTGCTCAGTCTAGATTGAATGCAGCCTGTGGTATGTATACAGCTCTTACAAAATAAGACTGCAGGGAGAGACACAGTGACATGTGGATTCAGAGAGGGGGGTGGGGGGTCTCGGGAGCCAGCATGCACAGTGAAGGGGGGGGATGATGTCACCCAGCTGGGAGGGGAAGAAACGCCCCTGCATTTCCAGAGCTGAGAAGCTGAGAGCAGTGTGAATCAGCCGAACTAAGGAAGCGATACATCCCCTTTAATACTTAACGTTTCTTATTACCTATTAAATAACAAGTTTAAAAATTCCACTACATCTTCACCTATAATCTTATCAATATTTATGTTCCTTGTCCGTATCCTGATCCCCATCTAACTATATATTTACAATAGTGGATAAACTGATGTTCCCTATAACAGTGAAAGTATAGCACCTAATTCCAAATGAGTTGGTAGGAAGCCCTATATCAATAGTGATTTGTATGACTCTCATAAAAGGAACTAGCTGGGCAAACCATCCCCTAATTATTTGGGCATAGGTATATTCAAAAGTTTATCCAAAAGAAGAGCCATAGTTGATTATTTGTATAGCTATTTTACCGTCACTGGCAACAAAGCTGATCCCAGGAGGAGAATAAAGCGATTAGCTTCTTGTATAGATAACAGCCATCTGCCCAACACACAGGATATCCATGAAAAGCATCCTCCAGTATCACAGATCCGTACATACTATCACTGCACCAGGTACCGAGTTGAATCTGTTCTTGGGATAATGTAACATACTTTTATGCATGCCGCCCTCCGGTGGTTTATTCAGAACGTTCTTCTCTTCTGTGTTGTCCTGGAAGTGTTTCGTGACCAGAACCTTTATTAAAAAAAAAAAAAAAAAAAAAAAAAAGTGTCACAATGGTACTGCACAATAAAAATCTAATACACATTATATATATATATATATATATATATATATATATATATATATATATATATATATATATATATATATAATATATTAATCACACACACACACGACTTTAATAGGCTAGAACCTACACCAATACGGATTTGCATATTGCTCTCTCACAAAAATACACGACCTCAGAAATAACGATTGAGAGAAGTCTCTATTACACATGGACACCATTGACTCCTGATCCAAATATATACAAATATGTTCCATGTGATGAAATATCTGAGACAGGATGCAAGTAGCACGTTCCTACCTTCTGTGATGGGGAATCGGTTTTCTGCACTGTGGATAGGTTTCTTGCATCTATAAAGTAAGATAAAGAATATGTATCTGAAATTTACATTTTCAAACTGTAAAAACCACAAGGAAATGAAATAGATCGTATCAATTACAACAAGGGAGTGAGCTCCGAACAATGTCAGAGACGCAGCCGTAACGATAATGAGGGAAAACGTTTCACTGGGCTTAAAAAGAACCGGTCACGTGGCTTATGCTTACCCTATCTGACATAGGGATAGAGGGAGAGGAGCTGAGCTGTGTGATATGTGTTGTAGATCATATAACGCGATATATCACAGAGCTCAGCTCCTCTCCTCTATCATATAACCCTATATATCACAGAGCTCAGCTTCTCTCCTCTATCATATAACCCTATATATCACAGAGCTCAGCTCCTCTCCTCTATCATATAACCCTATATATCACAGAGCTCAGCTCCTCTCCCCTATCATATAACCCTATATATCACAGAGCTCAGCTCCTCTCCCTCTATCATATAACCCTATATATCACAGAGCTCAGCTCCTCTCCTCTATCATATAACCCTATATATCACAGAGCTCAGCTTCTCTCCCTCTATAATATAACCCTATATATCACAGAGCTCAGCTTCTCTCCCTCTATCATATAACCCTATATATCACAGAGCTCAGCTTCTCTCCTCTATCATATAATCCTATATATCACAGAGCTCAGCTTCTCCCCCTCTATCATATAACCCTATATATCACAGAGCTCAGCTCCTCTCCCTCTATCATATAACCCTATATATCACAGAGCTCAGCTCCTCTCCTCTATCATATAACCCTCTATATCACAGAGCTCAGCTCCTCTCCTCTATCATATAACCCTATATATCACAGAGCTCAGCTTCTCTCCTCTATCATATAACCCTATATATCAAAACTCAGCTCCTCTCCCTCTATCATATAATCCTATATATCACAGAGCTCAGCTTCTCTCCTCTATCATATAACCCTATACATCACAGAGCTCAGCTTTCTCTCCCTCAAATAATAAACCCTATGTATCACAGAGCTCAGCTTCTCTCCCTCTATCATATAACCCTATATATCACAGAGCTCAGCTCCTCTCCCTCTATCATATAATCCTATATATCACAGAGCTCAGCTTCTCTCCTCTATCATATAACCCTATACATCACAGAGCTCAGCTTCTCTCCCTCTATAATATAACCCTATATATCACAGAGCTCAGCTTCTCTCCCTCTATCATATAACCCTATATATCACAGAGCTCAGCTTCTCTCCCTCTATCATATAAACCTATATATCACAGAGCTCAGCTTCTCTCCCTCTATAATATAACCCTATATATCACAGAGCTCAGCTTCTCTCCCTCTATCATATAACCCTATATATCACAGAGCTCAGCTTCTCTCCCTCTATCATATAACCCTATATATCACAGAGCTCAGCTTCTCTCCCTCTATCATATAACCCTATATATCATAGAGCTCAGCTCCTCTCCCTCTATCATATAACCCTATATATCATAGAGCTCAGCTCCTCTCCCTCTAACACATCCTGCATAAACCACTAAGCTGTAGTTATTTGAAAATCGTACTGATTCATGGGACGGGGCAGTTTTGGGCACATCACACCAAACCTTTGAGATTTGACTGGTACAACTGAACCCGGCCTATAGTGGCCGCAAACCTCAGGCATTCAGTTTAACGCTCATTCTGCTGGGGCCTTATAGGGGTGTTCCCATCTCGTACTTTGGTGGAATATCCATAGCATACGCCATAAATGTGTGATAGGTGCACATATTGTGAGAACAGGCCCCAAAAAGTCTCTATTGAGAACAGAGATGAGGCTGGAACATTCCCATTGACATCAGCATACGTTCTGTGTACAGCCGAGCGCTCTGCACAGTCAGGGACGTTCACGCGGCGTCTTTGCGGAGCGTACTCCGGTGCGTAACCGCTGCAATACACCCGAATAACACCCCGCAAATACGGTAATTCATAGCTCTCACTGGGAGCTAAGATTACCTGCTCTTTTCACCAACACGTATTGTGAGCAGCAAGAAAGAAGTGACAGGTGACTTCATCAAAGGCTATGGGACCCGGCACAAAGTGTTCTGAAAGCACGAGCTGGCTAGAGAGTACTTCTAAAACCCCCGGCATATAGCGGCGCGCAAAGTACATGCAGCTATACACCACAAAGATGCCCAGTGCACATATAGTGCTGGAAGGTTAATGATCACTGTGATTTTGCCCATCGCAGTCAGTACTAGTTCAGTCTGGTTGATATGAGCAACACAAGCAACTTTCTCCTTCCTTTGATTGGATTATACTGTGAATATCCATTTCCTATCATCACTACAATCAAATGTACAGGCAAGAAGGAGATGTACAGATAATCAGGACGGGACACAGGTGATGGGGCAGGAGGCACGCCTGGACAAAGGGTTCTCTTCTTTCCTTACTCCTCCTCAATATACTTTGGAGCAGTAAAAAGTTCATCTATACACAACTTAGCCAGCAGATGGCGCCATAATACTGTTACATACTGTAGAGACCCATGATAACTCCAGCTGTCACTAAAGAGAATCATAAATCAAGACTTTATTCTCAAACACACACATATATATATATATATTATATATACACACACACACACACACACATATATATGCTGCTCAGCCGACAGCCGCTAAGGCATTAGCAGAGACAACCCCTTTAAGGTCAGATGTGTATGTATTTACATAAATAAATATATTTATCTATGTAAATACATACACACTTTATACATATACACACACACACCACACACACACACAACACACACACTACACACACACACACACACAACACACACACACAAAACAACACACACACATCCGACCTTAAAGGGGTTGTCTCTGCTAATGCCTTAGCGGCTGTCGGTTGAGCAGCATATTCCGCCCAGGTCAAGAGAGAAAGAAAAAGATCCCACCTAAATCACAGACAGAGAACACAGATGAGCAGTCCCATGTAACTCACAGGCAGCGAACACAGCTGTACTGTGTAGTCCCACATAAATCCCTTCTGTGACACAGATAAGCTAGCAGTCCCACGTAAATGACAGCAAGAGAACACAGATGAGCAGTACCACGTCAATCACAGGCAGACACAGCTGTACTGTGCAGTTCCATGTAAATCCCTTGTGACTCAGATGTGTAGTCCCACATTAATAACAAACCGAGAGAGAACACAGCTGTACTCTCCATTCCCACGTAAAACACTTTTGTGAAACAAATGTGCAGTCCCACATAAATCAGAGAACACAGCTGTACTGTACAGTCCCATATAATACAGTTTTGCGACACAGATGTGCAGTCCAACGTAAATCACAGAGAACCCACCTGTACTGCGCAGTCCCACGTAAATCACTTTTTGTAAATCAGATGCGCAGCGAGCATGTACCATTCCTGCATCAGACACAAAAGCAGGGAAGACCACACTTTTGAGTTTGAGGCAAAAAACTTATATACTTGGTAAAAAGAGCACACGTAGTGCAATTAGGACTAGGTCTGCCCTATTAAAGCCTATGGGCTGCGGCCACTATTCCAGGATCTTGGCCAGGCTTCTATGGTGGTGGCACAGGCCTGTGCCATAACAATCGCATACAACATAATGCCATGAGCTAAGGCATCCTATAACATACACCATTCTGTGGAAAGAGGTTAGGGTGGCTTTACAACAGGATAATGCATACGTTGCAGTTATCCATCAGGGAACATGAAAAAAGGTATCCCGACGGACACGGCGACGCAATCATGGCGAGCCCATAGGAGATAATGGAGCAGACGTAGCCCAGCGCATACATATTTCCTACAGGACACAATAGCGCAGCAGATTACACTATTGAGTCCCGTAAAATAAAATAGAGCAAACGAAGCCCACGCTGGACTCATGTCTGAACTATTATACCCTATGGGGTCGCCACAGCTGCGTCATGGTATCTTTATTCATGGTACCCTGACAGATACTTGTAACATATACATTATCGTAGGGTGAATCCCTCATGGTATGATTGTAAAGGAAGTTCCCCTCCACTTAAAACATGAATCAAACTATCAGTCCTTAAAGAGGTTGTCTCACTACAGGGATCACTGCTTTTTATGTTCAATATCTTGCAAAAACAAGTCACTTTGCAATACGTGTCCATGACCAGTGTCCTACCTATATCTAGATATCCCCTCTTGTATGGGCTGCATCAGCTCCTCAGGTCACGATAGCTACAGACCTGTTTGATCTCTCCTGATAGGCTGCCAGCACTGGTTGATATAGCTACAGACCTGGCTTCTACTGCAGCCTAGTGGAAGCCAATAAACACGCCCCTTAAATCAGAATGAAACTGACTAAACAGGACTGAGGTAAGATGAATCAATGTAGTGAGACAACCCCTTTAAAGGGGTTGTCCACAGTGTAACAAAATGAAGCAGCTCCTGGAGATACAATAAAAAACCCGCTCCAGGTTCCAGCATTGGGGCTCCACAGTCTTCGGCTTTCATTTTTGAACTTCCAAACAGGGACATCACTTTTGCAGCCACTAGGAGGCACATGACCAATGCAGAAACTTACACTACTTGGAGCTGTTCACTTGTGATGTAAATCAGTGACCACTGCAGCCAGTCCGCAGCCGCAACAGTGGCGTCTCATTCGGAAGATCAAGACTGAAGACTGGAGAGACGCGGCGCTGGAAACAGAGTGAGAGGGTACAGTATTTTTTATTTTATAGGGACCCATAAGGTGGACAGCCCCTTTAAATCGGGTATCTAGAACCTCAAAATTGGCGGCTTTGCCCGAGAAGAGGCCATCTCCGCTCTCCTGACACATCTGGCTTAGAAAACACCAAGTATTTACGACCACAGAATTTCGGAGGATTTGTTCATTAGAGCTCTTGTTGTATCATTCCTCTTGGAAATGAATGCCCTGAGTGACTGGACGCCATCACCCCCTAAGTCCCAGCACACTCTGGCACCCTCTGGGCTAACTGTGCCATGTTAGGCCGAGTCACATAATCTCCAAAAAATTGGGAATCTCGCAAGAGAACTAAGAGTGACTTTTGATCACTATATTTACTATTTTGCCATAGGCAAACTTAAACTCTATCAGTTCTCTATCTATTAAACACTAAAACGTAACTTTTATTATATCTAACTCTTAACCTCTATACACACTATTTAAAAACCTGATCTCTATCCTCATCATTTAACCCTTGCTTCTGAAAGAGGGAATAACTCCCTATCATCAAGTCTGGTGGAACCCCACCTATTAACAGGAGAGCCTTATATCTATAGCAAAGTACTAGCTTCAGTAAGGGATCCCAAGCCAACTACTTGGGCAGTCGTCCCTATTCTCATTGACACAGAACAAATAAGGCCCCCTTGTGACACCGTCTGCAGCAGGTGACACTTGTAGACAGAGGTGAGAGATCACAATTTAAAACGTCATGCCTGACCTCACCGACATGTTTCGCCAGCTAACCTGGCTTTATCAAGGCTTAGAGGTCCGATCACATGTGGTCTGAGCTCACTTCCTTTTATATCATGTTAGGTAAACACCCCATACAGGTGCTCACCAATTAGCCATCAGAGAATCCACATAAAGCCCACTCCCCTTCCGCGCGTGCACACTCATAACATGTCCTGCTAAAGCTGCCACCATGCTCTCATGAGCCAAAAACCTTCGAGGCGGATGCGGCTGGATGCGGTGGCATTTGAGGATACTGGAGTTCTTACATGCTCCCATTGTGATATGGTGGATTGAATGGCTAGCTGTGAGCCGTAGGAGAGAATCTTCAATGGGGAACTTGTGAGGTCAGACTGTGGGAGGGAGGGAGGGCTAGCCATAGGGCCTACAGTATTATTAAAATGAGTATGAATATTACATGTGAAAGAGAAGTAGTTTATGAATATAGTCTTGAGACAAACAATGCAGTGGAACATGTATTTAATGGGGTCTGCAGCTCTATTGGAATGAATATGCATATTACATACATAGGAGAAGAGCTTTATGGGAAGATAATATGACAGTGGTCTATTGTACAGTGGAGTTTATATTCTCAATGAATATGCATATTAGATATTGAAGAGAAGGGGCTTATGGGAATTGACAAAGATGGCAGTCTGCTTAGTCCTTTCTAGGTGAGGCACGCAGTTGCAATAATATGAGAGAAGTGAGACGGAAGCCCATCACAGTCAGGGCTGAGGTGTTTGTTGGTGCAGTGCATTGGCACGGGCAGTACGGTAAGATGGGGCGCAAGCCTGTTATGGAGATGGCAAATTTGACTGAAGGTTTGTTGGCTCATGAGAGCATGGTGGCAGCTTCAGCAGGACATGTTATGAGTGTGCACGCGCGGAAGGGGGAGTGGGTTTTATGTGGATTCTCTGATAGCTAATTGGTGAGCACCTGTATGGGGTGTTTACCTAACATGATATAAAAGGAAGTGAGCTTAGACCACATGTGATCGGACCTCTAAGCCTTGATAAAGCCAGGTTAGCTGGCGAAACATGTCGGCGAGGTCAGGCATGACGTTTTAAATTGTGATCTCTCACCTCTGTCTACAAGTGTCACCTGCTGCAGACGGTGTCACAAGGGGCCTTATTTGTTCTGTGTCTATGAGATTAGGACGACTGCCCAAGTAGTTGGCTTGGGATCCCTTACTGAAGCTAGTACTTTGCTAAATATAAGGCTCCCTTTTAGTAGGTGGGTTCCACCAACTTGAAATGAAGAAAGAGTTATTCCCTCTTTAGAACAAAGGGTTAAAATGATGGGGATAGGGAAACAGGTTTTTTTAAAAAGTGTTATAGAGGTTAAGGTTAATAAAAAAAGTTTCGTTTTAGTTTTAATAGATAAGAAAGATGAGTTTAAGTTTCCTATGGCAAAATAGAAAAAAAAATGTTAGGCCATTTTACTTATGCTTTGGAGCCCAAAATTGATGCCGAAAACATCACTTTTTGGGAAAATACACTGAAAAAAATTCCCAAAGAATCCACTCATTGAAAAACTGCCATTCTCAGTGGTAACGCAACGGTGATTTTACATGCACATTTTTCAGACAAGCTTGGGGGTTTGGAAAAAAAAAAATGCACCCCAAAAAAAAAACTTACTTTTGTTGACTCCGTCCGTCACCCGCCTGTCCCCCACGTCCGTCACCTCCTTTCCTTAACGTATGTCCCCCCCCTGTCGCCACTCCGTCACCCCCCTTTACCTTAACGATGTCCCCCCCCTTCCCCGTCCGTCACCCCCTTTACCAAAAATAGCCCCCCCCCCCTTTCCCACGTCCGTCACCTCCTTTATCTTAACGTATGTCCCCCCCGCCCACGTCCCTCACCCCTTATCTTAACTATGCACCCCCCTTCGCCACGTCCCTCACCTCCTTTTCCTTAACGTTGTCCCCCCCTGTCCCACGTCCGGCACCCCTTTTCTTAACGTATGCCCCCGCCTGTCCCCCACTCCGCACCCTCCTTTACCTAACTTTTTTCCCCCCCCTTCGCCACGTCCGTCCCCCCTTTTCCCTTTTTCCTTTAAATATGTCCCCCCCCTTCCCACGTCCGTCACCTCCTTTTACCTAACGTAGTCACCCGCCGTCCCCCCTCCTTTTTCTTTAAAGATGTCCCCCCCTCGCCACGTCCGCCCTCCTTTATCTTAAAGTATGTCCCCCCGCCTGCGCCACCCGTCACCTCCTTTATCTTTTAAAGTATTGTCCCCGCCCCGTCGCCACTCCCATCTTATTTAACTATGCCCCCCTGCGCCACGTCCTCACCTTTTTTACTTAACGATGCCCGCCGCCGTCGCCACGCCTTTCCCTTTTTTCCTTATCTTAACGTATTCCCCCCGCCGTCGCCACGTCCCCGTTTACCCCCTTTATCTAACGTATGTCCCCCCCGTCGCCACGTCCGTCACCTCCTTTTAAACTAACGTATTTTTACCCCCTTCGCCACGGGGCCGCACCTCCTTTACCTTTAAAGTAGCCCCCGCCTGTCCCCCCACGCCCTCACCCCCTTCCTTTTCCTTAAATTTACCCGCCTGTCACCTCCTTATCTTAACGTATGTCCCCCGCCTTCGCCCCTTTCACCCCCTTTACTTAACGATGTCCCCGCCGTCGCCACGCCCCTCACCTCCCCTTTTTCTAACGTATTCCCCCGCCTGTCGCCACGGTCCGTCACCTCCTTTATCTTAACATGTCCCCCCCTGCGCCACGTCCGCACCCCCTTTACCTTAACGTATTTTCCCCCGCCTTTCGCCACGTCCGTCATCTTTACTTTAAACGATTTTCCCCGCCTGTGACCTCCTCACCTTCTTTATCTTAAAAGTATTTCCCCCCCCTGTCGCCAAAGTCCTCACCTTCTTTTTCTTAACGAAAAGCCCCCCCCGCCTTTCCCCCGTCCGTCCCTCCTTTTTTAACTTTTTGCCCCGGGGCCCACGTCCTTCCCACCTTTTTTTAAGTTGTCCCCCCCTGCGCCACGTCCCCTCATTCTTTTTCTAACGATGTCCCCCGCCGTCCCACGTCCTCATTTTTTTATCTAACGATTCCCCCCCTTCGCCACTCCTCATCTTAAAATTAGGGATTCCCCGCCTGGCCCGTCCGTACCTTCTTTTTTAAAATAAGTCACCCCCTGTCCCCAGTGTACCCTTTTTAAATTCCCCCGATGCCCCCCCCACCCCCTTTTTTCTTTAAAGGCCCCCGCTTCGCCACTCCTCCCTTTTTTTTTTTTAAAAAGATTTGTTGATTACCTTAAAAATTCCTGCAAACGAAATTCAATTCAAAAACCCCGAAAACCCCTTTGATTTTTAAAAACCAAAAAAAACGGGACCCCATTAATTTAAACCAAAACCCCCCCCCTCCCTACCAGGCGGGGGCCCCCAAGTTTTTGGGTGGCACCCCTTAAAAACCCCGGGGTATTTTTCCCAAACCCAGCCAACCCTTTTTTTTTGGGAAAATAAATTTCCCCCCCAAACCCCCCCAAAAAAATTTAAAAAAATTTTAAAACCCCCCTTTCCTCTTCAAGGAATATTCAATAAGATCCCCACCCAATCGGGAAATTTCCTCCCTTGTAACCTTTCTTAGACAAACCCATATGTTTCCTTCATTAAACACTCCACCCATCTCCCCAAAGGGTCCACCAACTTTCCCTGATTAGTAATCAAAGTGCGAAATATCCATCACGCCCCTACCCTTCTCGAAAAAAAAAACATAAAACCTTCCATTTTTTAAAGAAAACTTTTAGATAAAAAGCTCTTATTTTTTCCCCTCAAACCTACTATGTTAACAACTCTTAAATAAATAGCTTCCCTTTGGCGGGGACATCCCCTCCAACCAATGTCTTAGGATACACTTCTTTAGCGACCAGTAAAAACTTTTGGCCCCCCTTTGATTTATTAACAGGGTCTCTCCCCCTTTTGTCCCTTTCAAGAATAAGGAAATCGTCATAAAATCACTCCCCCCCACATTCCACACCTCCTAACACAAAAGAATTTCATCCAATAAATTTTTTAGCTTGGGCAAGCCCAAAAACCATGTAACAGTCGGCCTTCAAAAACTTTCAAATTGGGGGTTCCCTGAAAGTGGGGGGGGCATTTCTAAAGGGGGAAAAAAACGCGAAGTGGTTTTGGAGCCAAACGGAAGAACATTTCCCCCCAGTTTTCGTTAAAAATAGAGGCTCTAATTTCCCCACCCTGCTCGATTTTTTTGCGGACTCGGGTCTCTCAACTCCCTTTCCCCCCAACAAAGCAGACCCCTTAATTGGGGCTAGCACTCGCACCAATCTCCTTAAAACATGGGCAAGGGCCCACAGCGATCCTACCCTTTTAAACCAATCTCAAATATGCCAGGGGGTCTCTGCTGCCGCTAAATTTTTTAAACTTAGCTTACAAAAGGGCCCTCACTTTCCAGAATTGGAAACTGTCCCTCCCGAAACCGTAAACTCTTTCATTTCTTTCCACGTCAAACCTATAAACCGCTCATTGATTAGGTCCCCCCATCGATCTTATTTTTTACTTCTCCATTTTTTCGAAAAAATTTTTTCCCCCTTTCCCGCCGAAAAAATTTTGGGAAAATTCCCAAAGGGGAGCATTTTTAAATAGATGCCCCGGGGGCAAAGTAAAACAGCTTCCTGACAGGGCTTCCATTTGGCAATAGGGGCCCTGAGCACCCACACCCCCCCGGTTTAACTTGCGGGGGAAATCCCAAACCGGGCCGTATGAAAGGGGCGCAAAAAGGTTTCCCCGGGGCGGGCCCACTGCCGTTCAAGGTGTAATTTAAGAGAAAACTATTGCTCTCGGGTTTAAAGCCAGCCCCCTCACATGGCACACCAACGCCGCAAAATTATACTTCAAAATTTTTGGGAAGGTTTAAACCCCCCGCCCAATTTTTGGAAACCAACAAAGTTTTTTAATAAAAAAATCCAGGCCTTTTGGAATTCAAAAAAATTTTACAAATGGGGGAAAAAAACCCATAAAAACATCCTTATTTTTCCCAAAAAATTTGGGGCAAATTTTGAAAGGGGATAAAATAAGCGAGCAAAGTTTAAAATTCATTTTTATCAGCTGCCCCCCTACCCCAAATAATGAAAAGGGGCAATGCACTCCCCCCTTTTTCAACCCCCCCCTTTAATTTTTATCTATAAAGGGGCCCATAGTTCAATTGATATAAATAATTTTTTCTTTCTTCCTATTCTTAACCCCCAAATAGGGGCCCAAGGAGGAAGAGACCACCTGAACCTCCCCAAAAAACGTCCCCCCCTCCTCCTTTGGTTTTTCCCAAAAGAAAACCGTTTGTTTTTAAAAGATATTTTTGATTTATACCAAAAGGGGGCCCCCAATTTGGGTTTCAAAAAATTTCAATTACCTTTCCCAATATCCTTTGGTGGGTTCAAGAAAAGCACCCTACCTTTCTGAAAAAGGAAAGCATAACCTAAACCTCCTCTCTGCCCACTTTTTATTCCCTCAAAGATATCTTAAAGAGACTAAATATCTAATGACGGGCCCCCAGGCAAAAAAAAAAATAGAAATGGGGAAAGCGGGCCCCCCCTTCGGGGGTCCCTTTTTTGAAAGCGAATAGGATCGGAGGGGAAACCGGGAATTTTTTACTCGGCCATCGGGGGTCGTATAGGGGCTTAAAAAAAAAAAGCCCTAAATTTCCCTTGAAATTTCCCAATTTTGGGGGCCATGATTTTTATATAGCCAAGCCCAAATTTTCACGTTGTCAAAACGCCTTTTCGGCGTCCAGGGAAAAATAGGGGCGGGGCATCCTTAAATTGCCCCCCCTTTTCCTTTTCCCCTCCAAGCTATCCAAACCCGGGCAAAAAACTTTTTCTGATATTAACCCCCCCCGACCGGGGCCTTTTATGAACCCCTTCTGGTTTGACCCACTAATTTGGGGGCAATCCCATTTGCCTAGCCCTTTTTTGGCCATTAATTTGGAAAATATTTTAAAAATCGACTTTAAATTAAATGAAATCGGCCAATAGGAGCAGGACAATCCGGCCCTTTCCCCCTCCTTGTGTAACACCCTGATATGGGCTGTTTTTGGAATAAGCCCATCACCCTCTTTTTTTCTAAGATTTTCCTCAAACACCTGGATAAGAAACCTCCCAAAAACGTGGCCTAAAAGTTGTAAAACCCCCCCCGTAATCCCCGTCCGGGCCCGGCGCTTTACTATTTTGGGATACCTTTAATCGGAAAACAAAACCCCTTTCCAGCTCTAGGGGGCGCATTAAAAAAGCCCCCAAATCCCCTCCGACAATGCCGGCAATTTCAACTTGTCTAGAAAACTTGTTTTGGCCTGATCTATACTGGGTGGGCCCTCCCTATAAAGGGTCCTCATAATACCCTTTAAAAACTGAATTTATTTGTTTTTGGTCTGTATGTCAGTTCCCCCCCCGCGTTTCCCGAACCCCGAATTTTATTTTCTTTCCCCTTTTTTCCCTTTGGGCCAAAGTTTTTCTAAAAGTTTTTCCCGATTTTGTTACCAAAATTTTAAAAAACGGGAACGGGTTTTTCGATCACGTATATTTTTTTTCCCAAAATTTTTCCCGCCAAACCCTCAAACCCCCCCCGCTTCGCCCGTAACCACCTGCTTTTTTCCTCCCTTTCAAAGAGCCAAAAAAACCGTGTAACCCGTCCCTCAGCCGCGAGGGCATCGTTCCCGGGAACCCCTTCCCTGGTCTGCTTTTTGATATGAGCTGAAAAAGCTATTATCTTCCCCCCCTTTGGAAAGCCTTTCTGCGTTTCCCCAAAAAAAAGGGGTTTTCCCTATGGGCCCCCCATTAGTTTTTACAGAACTCCTTCCAAACCCGCTTTTCACCATCCCCCTAACAACCCTCCTCCCTTTTGGGGAAAAATTCCGGGAGTCCCCAGATTTATCGGTACCCTTTGGGGAAAATATCCGGAGTGTGAGCGTAATTGGAGCGGGGGTCAAATTACAATATCTAGGAAAACTAGAAATCCACCCATTTTCCCATCGTTTTTAAACATTCAAGAAAAAAGTAGTCTATTCTTGACCCGGGAAATTTTGCGGATGGGAAATAAAGGTGAAATTTCCCCCCCTCCCGGTTTTTCCCGGGCTCCCCAATTTCCCCTCAAGCCCAGGTCCAGAGCCAACCCTTTACAATGAATCCCCCCTCCCCCTTCCAAAAATAGACAATCCTTTTCCCCAGATTTTCCCCCTTTTTCCTATCTTTTCCCATTTCACATGACCCCATTGAAATTTCCCCCGCCCAAATATTACTTGTTGGGCTCCCTACCTGAGAACCCGCTGCTTCCAAATGTTTGGGGCGAAAAACCCAAGTCCTGGGTTGGGGTGCATAAAACAAAATTTTAAAAAGCTTAACCTCCGAGGGGGTAACCAAAAATAATTGGGAGGAAAATTCTCCCCCCTGAGACCATATTTGAGGAACCACAGTACATTGTGACTTCATTAGGAAAAAACATGACACCCCCCTTTTTTTTCAAATTTGGGGGTCCCACCACTTTTTCCCCCCCCACATTTTTTTCCCCTCCCTAAACCCCTATCTTTTTCCCCATTCAGGTGGGGTTTTTTCCCGAAGTAAAACTAGGGCCCCTTTGGGGTTTTTTTTGCAAGTTTCCTGATACCTTCCTTCGCTTGTTAGTGGGAATTTAAAACCCCTTAAAAGTTTTCCAAAATATAATCTTCATGTGAATTTTGTCCCCCCCCTTTCAAACCTGAAAGGGCCTTTTAAACTTTTGGAAAAACCCCCCGATCCTCCCCTCCACCGGGTGACCAAACCGCCTCCCAAATCCCCACCTTTCCAATGCACCGATGAATTAAAAAAATAACCATTTCCTGGTTTTTTAGGCCGAAACTTTCCCCCCCCCCCCCACCTGAACCCAAATCCCAACACAAACAAAACCCTAAACTTCAAAAATCGGACTCCTCTTTTTTCCAACATTGTGGGGCAACCCAAAAATTCCCAACCCCCCTTGAAGATCCAAACCCCCCCCTCTCCTTTACCTAGGAACAAAAGAAATTTTCCAAAACCCCACCCCCACCCCCCCCAAATCAAAGAACAAGAAAAACCCTTGGAACCGACTGGTAGAAAAGTTTCCCCCTTTCCCCCCGGAGAATTTAAACAAAAGGGTATATAAACTTTATTTCACGTGGGAGGTTTTGCGGGGGTTTCCCCGGGAAATAATCTCCTATTGGGGAAACCCGCACTTTCTCCCTTTTCCTGTTCCCGGAGCCCCCCCGTTTAGTCCGGGTCCGAAGCCTTTTTGAGATTTTCTCTTTTTTCGAGAGGGAGATCATTTTTCCTTAATTTTAAAACAGTCCCTTTGGAAAAGCTTTTATCCGCCGAAAATAAATTTTCTCTGAAGTAATACTTCTCGCTTCCCCGGAGAATAAAAACTAAGGTTGGTTTTTCCCGGGAAAGAAATATCTTTTAAAATAGCCGGGAAAAGAAAAGCGAATCCTTTTCTTCTTGTGGAAAGATCTGTGCAGATGCCGGGGAAAAAGCCTTTCTTTTACGAACCACCTCCGCCGAAAAATCCCAAAAACAAGTATTTTGGGGGCCCTAAATATCACTGGGGGGGTTTTCGTCGCTTTAATTCGCGGATTAAAGGGAGTTTTGTCCGTGAAATCTAGGAATTTTTGCAATTACTTGTCGCGGGGTTTTCTCCTGGGCCCCTTGGGGGGGAAAAAAACCCTTTCCCCGCCCCTTTGCTCTCTGGGGGTCAGGACCCCAAACGTTTCGGCCCCCCTCTCCACCCTTTCACAAATGCTGAATCTGAAGTGCTTTTGGGGGAACTCTTTTCTCACAATGGAAAAAGCTCTTTTTGGGTATTTATTCTAAACCCACGATCCTCAAGTTTTTTTCTCCTTGACCGTTCTCCAGGGGCCTGTACTTTTCTTTCCCTAAACTGTTTGTTCTCGTGCATTAAAATCCTTTAACTTTGAATAGTGCCCTCTCGTTGTCATCCTCCAACGATTTTAATAAAGCTCTTCTCCTCATCGGGTTCTCTGTCTTGCATTTTAAGATCAGCTTTTGGGGTTGAAGGGAAAAGAGGAGGAAACCGTGGGGGCCACGTGGCTTGTAAAGTTCCCGGCAAGGGTAAATTGTTTCTACCCCCTTTTCCCTTGGGCCCAAAAACTTTTTAGTCCAACAGATGACCTTCTCTCGTTTCCTAAAAAACTCTAGGTATCATCTTGCGAAGGAGCCCTGGGGAAAACAAGCTGGAGAAGGGAAAGGCCCCCAGAAATTTTTGGGGGTTGGGAAAGGCCGGAGGGGGAAACCCGAGTCAGCGGGGCCTGTAATTCCTTGGACTTTGGGTTTAATTTGATTTTCCCCATGAAAGGGGAAAAATTTTTTCCATGAATAACACCTTCAATGATTTTCAAAGTGACTAGTTCTCTCCGTGTATAGGGGGGAAGTTTGATTAAAAGTCGCTCTTCTTTCCCATCAGTCCAAAAATAATTTTTCTCAAAAATTTAAATAGAAGAGAGCCAAAGGGGGAATTTGTGTAATTTCCAAATTCTCCATTTGATTGGGGGATCCTGGGGAAAATTAAAAAAAATTACCCGAAAATTTACCCCCTTACGCAAAGTATAAGATCCAGGAAAAATAAATGTAAAATTTTTAACGGTCTCCAGTTTGGTGGGGCTGTCCGGGGAGTAGGTGAGACAACTTTTGGGCTTTTTTTAACCCTTTTTGGGGCATCTACAAAAACAGGTCATAATCAAAGAACCCTTTAGATAATGTTCCAAAGTCAACTTGCTTTTCAAAAGGGGTGAAAAACTCCCTTTTACCCCTTTTTTAATTATTCCTTCCAGACCCCTCAGCTCCAACACAGGCACAGTTTTTTTTCAAGAATCAAAGTTTCCCCTGTGCCCCTGGGGGGGGGATTCCAGGGGGTTTTCTTTTGTGCTGAAACCTCCGGGGGGTCTTGGGGCCCCTCCTATCCTGCGGGACAGAACTTTTAACCCGCTCAGGGTAGATAAGGGGTTTTTGTGTTAGCCACTAATCATATGGTCACTGTGTCCCCGTTTAGGCTCCTCTTCCCCCCACCGCCCAGCACAGCGCTGCTTTTCCCCCCCCCCAACAAAACTCCCTTTCCTTTACACCCCGGGAGTCTTTTACACCCCCCTCGGTGCCATACCCTCCCCCGACTACCTCTCTCTTGGGTGGCTGGCTCTCTCCTCAGGACTTTCCTCCTCCCGGGCTCCCGCTGTGAGTACATAAGCAGCGCGTCCTCCCCCTCAGTTCCACTTTCTCCCTCCTTCAGAGATCACAGCCACCGCCGCTTCCTCCTTCTCCTCACGAATTAAGCCCCAGGGTCACTGACAGTTCGTTTCACCAGCCTCTGACCTTTATAATTGCCTGGTTTCTGAGTTGGGAGAGCAGGAGCTCCTCACTGCTCCTCACATCCCGTTGGCGCCAAAACCGGAAGTCCCGTCACCTTCTTTATCTTAACGTATGTCACCCGCCTGTCGCCACGTCCGTCATCTTATCTTAACGTATGTCCCCCGCCTGTCGCCACGTCCGTCACCTCCTTTATCTTAACGTATGTCACCCGCCTGTCGCCACGTCCGTCACCTCCTTTACCTTAACGTATGTCACCCGGCTGTCGCCACGTCCATCACCTCCTTTATCTTAACGTATGTCACCCGCCTATCGCCACGTCCGTCACCTCCTTTATCTTAACGTATGTCCCCCGCCTGTCGCCACGTCCGTCACCTCCTTTATCTTAACGTATGTCACCCGCCTGTCGCCACGTCCGTCACCTCCTTTATCTTAACGTATGTCCCCCGCCTGTCGCCACGTCCGTCACCTCCTTTACCTTAACGTATGTCCCCCGCCTGTCGCCACGTCCGTCACCTTCTTTATCTTAACGTATGTTACCCACCTATCATAATGTCCGTCACCTCCTTTGTCTTAACGTCTGTCACCCGCTTACCATTAGGTACATCACCCGCCTGTTGTGACGCCCGTCACCTACTTTATCGTAACGTCTGTCGCCCGCCTTATTGTTATTTCTGTCACCCAGGCCCCTGAATGATGTCTCTGTGATACATAGGGAATAGGAAGGCTGGGTGCCACCCTGCGTACGAACCTGGCAGTGCCAACTTACCGTCCATTCGGGTGAGGGTGACCTCAGGATACTTGTTCGCAGGTAGAGCCGGGGGGACGTAGCCGGGGTCTCGCTTCTTGAAGGCAAAGTCTGGCAGGAGCGGAGTGGGTAACTCCCGCAGCCTCTTGACTGAGATGTGCACCCGCCTCTCATCGCTGCCATCCATGGAAGCCACCTGTCCAGCGCCCCCTGGGTAATGGTGGCCTCCTGCTGCAGCCTCACCTGAGTGCTGGGCCAGTCTGCCATTAGCAGTGCAGGGTCTGCTGTCCGCTCTCCTCTGTGAGGAGGAGACATGGACACTGGTAGAGCGGATGAGGACGTCACTGGCAGTAGTGCTCGCCATGGAGTCCAGGCTGATGTCAGAAGCTTCTTCCCCCATTCCTCTCAGGAGAGTGCTCCTCCTCTGTGACTGTTACCTGGTCACTAAGCTGCAAAATATCAACAGGGGGAACCAAATATAAGCGGACAGTATTGTGTTCTTGCTGCCGCAAAACCCAGTCATGAAACGTGTCGCCCGCCCCGGAGACGACACTGCCTGTGGCGGCCATCTTTGTGAAGACCGGCTGTCAACTGAAACCGCGGGAGACGTCCACGCCAAAATGGCCTCTGAAGCGAGACAACAGTGTACGCAGCACAGCGGCCTCTATGTGTTACTAGACGCCCGCAAGGAGTAACGGTTGGAATGTCCGTATAAAACAGTGCTCCGTGCGGAAACAGCGACGGTGACAGTCGGTACCGGGATAGCAGCGCTGAATAGTGTAGGAAATTGGAGTGTAAAACATTTCCTATGCAAATTATTGTTACAGAGAAGGGTAAACACAAAGGGGTCAAACAAAAAGTATCTGAGGATGGTTGATAATATGGCAAAAAACTACCTAGACTCTACATAAAATAGGATAACTGGGTGTAGAGAGGAGCCCAGAGATAATACCAGTAATGAAGCCTGGGTATACAAATATATACATAGCAAAACTACTCAAAGTATAACACCTAGGATAAAATATAACTTTTAATCAATCTAGATAATAAAATACACTAAACACATACCTACTCTGCAAAACCCTATAAGTAATTACCCTAAAAATCCTAGAACTGCCTATCAAAAAATGGGAATAGTCGCCCCGATAAAGGCGTTCCCACCAGGAACCTAAACTATCTCGGCCCTACAAGACCCTAACTCAAAATATACAAAAGAGAAATAAATCACCCAAAAGACAAGAACACATAAACACAATTGTTATAGTTTTGCTTGGTTGATAATATGATAAGAAAAATAAAAAGTACTATAAGAGGACTCCTACAGGGGGATTCAAAGAAGATGGCGCCTGGAGTATAGGCCATCAGGGACTGTCTGGTTTAAAGGGGTTGTCTCGTTACAGCATTTGGCAGCCTTTGGTGCTGGTTGCCAAGTGGAGCTTGTGAAACGGAGGGGCGTTTCTCCTCCCAGCAGGGAGTATCTTCACTCTCTGCAAACACGCCCCACAGTGTGCTAGTGGGGATTGGTTCTGTGTGAGCTGAGGGAAGGGAGAGGTTCTCAGCTGTCATTGCAATCATTGTAAGGGAAAAGCTAAGTGTAACTCAATAGTGTATCTCTAAATTTTTCGCTCTCTCTACATACTTTGTACAGCTGTGTTATTTCTCTCTGTCACAACAGTGATTTACGTGGGACTGCACATCTGAGGCACAAAAGAGATTTACGTGGGACTGTACAGTACAGCCGTGTTCTCTGGCTGATTTACATGGGACTGCCACGTGTGACACGAAAGTGTTTACATGGGGCTGCACATCTGAGGCACAAAAGTTAGTTGCATGGGACTGCACAGTATAGCTGCACTCTGTGTTTTAAATGGGACTGCACATTTGTGTCACAAAAGTGATTTATGTGGGACTGTACAGTCTCTCTCTCCCCTGCACAAACCTAATTGAAAGAGGTATCCGCGCACCCGTCTCTGTCCTGTGCACTGCATCCACGTTCTGTGCTCGCTCCTGTCCGCGACCTGGGCGGGACATGCCGATAAGTCGACAGCCAGTAACACAGTAGCTGGTTGTCAAAAACCATAGCACTTTGCTAATGGTAGCCAAGACGTACATGCTTACATTTTTTGTCCCCTCCTGCCAGGTCCAGCGCTGCGCCGTCCTAATTTTCCTGTCAGGTCCAGCGCTGCGCCGTCCTCACTCCCCCTCAGATCCAGCGATGCTCCGTCTTCATTCTCCGCTGGATCTGGAAGTGAGAATAAGATCAGATACTGAGAGTTATAATTCAGGGCTATGGAGGCGCAAGCCGAAGCACAAGCTCCGACTCCTAAATTTTCCCAAACCCCGACTCTGACCTTCCCTCATACATGGCGCATGTTTAAGTCATAACTTACTCTGTATAAAATGGTCCCATCAGGCTGTTTATCCCCTTTAAATGATACAATAATCAAGTATTTAGGTAGAACAACATGACAAAAAAAGGGTAACAATGTTTTGATCCTTTGAACACTTTGGGGTAGAGCTGAAGAAAAATCTGTATTTGTATTCAAGTCCTTTCAGCACCAACATTGGGAAATGTGTAAGAAGAGACCTGGGATCAGATTTTGGTCAACATATGCTTGAATCCAATTCAGAGACCAGAAGGATTCAGGCAGTATTAGGAGCAAAACAGTAACAATGCAGTTACAGGAAAGAATCTGCAGAACTAAGCAGATGCTAAATACTTGCAAGTCAAATATATGTATAAATGGTAAGAGACAGTATATAAAATTACAGTAGCCTCATGTACAAAGCTGTAGTGGATGGTGAGATATGGGGCCTGAAAGTCACAAGTTCAAAACATTGTTACCATTTTGCTTGTCAGTGTAAATATATATTTATTGGACATGACTTTAGAACACAAAAAAATTGTAAATATGCAAAACACTGCAGGAACATTTGTGAAGTCTCTGAATTTGTTCTGAGAAATAGTATCGCCTCCATCAGATCCTGCATCCATGACCTCACATCTGATCTCATTATTTCCAGGCTAGAGAACGGCCTTTCTACACTCACTTGGGTTGAGGGCAACGCGGTGACCACCGGGGCAACATCTCTAACAATGCCAGGGTATAAAGGAATTGTCTCAGCCACAGTCAGTTTTGATGAATGGTTGAACTCTTCTACTTCTTTGAAAACGGGTGAAAAATTTTGCTGAAATCTGTCATGGAGCAGAATCTTTCCCCCTGGGGCAGCGCTTTGCCTGCTCCATGTCATCAATTACACTCCTCCTGGGATGAGGCTGAAGATATGGGAGCAGTAGCACTGGCCGGACCCAATTCCTCTTTGCATTGAACTAACTGGACCAAATTATTATATATTTTGGGAGTCGGAGTCGGTCCATTTTATGACGACTCCGACTCCTGCAAAATAGGCACCGACTCCGACTCCACAGCTCTGGTTATATTCAACATACAAGTCAAGAAAAGTGATAATGTGCAGTGTTCATATATATAGAATAAGACTAAAAACTGACTATTACCCCGGAATACAGGACAGAAGTGGTACTGTGCACTGTTCATAAATACAGAATAAGTTCAGATACTATTATCCTCAGCATAAAACAAAGGAGAAGTGGTGCTGTGCACTTTCTATATACAGAAAACATGATCACATATGGTGTATTATCCCCAGCATACAGAAGTGGTACTGTGCACTGTCTGTATACACAGAACATGATCACATGACCAGCATAGCTTTAGAGAAATGATACTGTGCACTCCAAAATTGAAGAAAGCGACCATGATATTCATTACTATTCATTATTGGCAACACAATTTGGCAAGTACACAGCAGTTGTTAATCATTAAAAAAATGTGTAAAAGTAAGTATGCCACGCAGTCAGTGCATCACCATTGCAAATGATTAAGGCAGTGTTTCTCAACTCCAGTCCTCAGACCCACCAACAGGTCAGTTTTCGGTTTCCTCAGCATTGGCACAGGTGATATAATTAAGGTCAGTGCATTCAGTGGGAGATCCTGAAAACATGACCTGTTGGTGGGACATGAGGACTGGAGTTGAGAAACACTGGATTAAGGGCTCAAATAGCCTGAAACGCGTAAACCTGCCTGTTCTTGTGCTACATGGTTTTTGTTATACTAGCATTCATTTTGGATTTATTATTCTATTTTACACTGGACCAACTTTTTTCATTTCCTTCTACATTCCTGGTTAAGGCTTCCGAATACTGCTGCAAAATACGCGTAAAAAAAAAAACACACAGTGTGAACGCAGGGTTAGGGGTGACGGCATTCACCCCCAAACACCCATCTTCTGTAAGTTTCAATTCATAGAAATGTCTGGAAGCCTCTTCCTTTGCCCTTTTAAACTAAACCTGAGGACAGTAGAGGTAAACATCCCATGTAATAGAGAAACCTATAAAACCCGTGAATGCAGACATTCTCCAGTGAATAGATTTCCTCCAGAAAATATATGTAAAGTCACTAGGAACTAAACATTCAAGGCACTGTTTCCACGGGAAAGTTAATAGGGTTTCTCCATAAAGTCCTAGTGGCCGGTTGTAAATCTAACTGACGTTTCTCATCTAAACTTTCCACATAAAAAAAAAAACGAGCATAATTAGGAATGTTCATGGTAACGGAATTATAATCAGGGCGGGATAACCAGAACCGGTAGGCGGAAGCGGAACACCGTTTTACGTATGTCAGTGAACCGGCGTTCTTATTTGTGGCGAATCTGCGGCAGTGAAATCGCTGTCGCCCCGCCCACGTGTTCCTGCAGGACGAGGTGATCATAGAGCTGCTACAGGGAGGAGGTCAGTGACTTCTGGGGAGCGGGCAATGATAGGGAGGCCGTATGTGTGTGTAGTGCTGGTCTGTGGGATATGGAGGCTGCAGGGCAGTTGTGTAAGGATCACTCAGCCTTGTGTTGCTGTGCCTTCCCCCTTGCCGTTGGGGCGCAAAAACCCCCCCTGAATCAATGTTCCAGGGATCTGTAGTTTTGTAGTGTCAGAACTGCATATGATTTTTTTTTTTCCCTATAAAGGACAAGGGAAAGACCCAACTTAATTTTGGGAGTGAAATAGAGCGCAAAAAAACCCAACCTGCCACAACTTTTGGTGGGGCGTGGCGTAAAGGGGGACACGCCTCACGGGTCCCGCGGCGCTGTCATCCTCCCCGTGTGCCAGGAGCGGAGTCACTTTTTAAAGGGGTGATCCTTCCAGATATTAGGGGCTTATCGTTTTGGTTTATTACGCATATAGCGCCGCAAAATTTCCAAGCGCTGTATAGATGTTGTCGTATTCACGTTGGACCCTTTCCCATTGGGGATGCAGTCTAAATTCCTACGGTTTTTTAGTACTTTTATTTTTTTTAAAAAGGGGTTGCCCCTACATTGTTTTTTGTTTTCTTGGTTTCATTTTGAATTCAGGGGTGTATTTATGGCTTCCACTAGGTGCGTAAAACCCAGGTCTGTAGTATGAAACCAGTGTGCAGCTTTTCATGAGAGTTACACGGTCTGAGCTATAGCAACCAGAGGGGCCCCTTCAGAGTAAACGGTCTGAGCATGCAACCGTGCTGGCACCCTATCAGGAGTGAACGGTCTGTAGTATAGCGCCTGAGGAGCTGGCACCCCCTACAAAGGGGATATTGGGAAATAGCGGGGACACTGAAAAGGCACTTTTGCAAGTGACTTGTTTCTGAAAGACTTTAAATAAAAAAAAACCCTGTAGTGGATAAACCCTTTAAAGCCCCATTGTCCCGGGGTGTACTTCGAGGGGGTCACATATTAACTGTGGAAAAAGTACAAGGATAAAATGTTTAAAAACTGCTACAGAGGGGAGGGGGACGGGCCCGTAAAGTGACAACTATCAGGTTTTTTTTGGAGGTTTGGTTTTCCCTTATGTCTGGTACTGCGTTATTTTCACAAATTCCTTAAAAGGGGTCGTTCACAGGCTTATTCTGGGTGTTTTTGCAATTGGCACCACATTTGCCTGCAGTCGCCCTGAAAAACCCCCGTCATTTCGTAATCCCCATTTTTCAAAGGACATGTCAATTTTTTCGGCATTACGGCCGTGAATAATGAATACTTGGGCCGGGAGCTGCGGCCCCCCCCCCCACCGCTGCACGCAGGGCGAAATTTCGGGGAAAATCCACCCCGCAATTACGGGCAAAAAGCCGTGTGAACTTGCCCAAAAGTGTTTTTGCTGACAGGAAGGTTGTGCGTGTCCCACCTCTCCCTTTTTTTCAATGGGGGTTCGGAGTGCGGTGTGCACCCTTTGAAATTTTCATGAACAGAAAGGGGTTGGTGTGTAAGTTGCCAGCTCTCCCTTTTGCATGGAGACTTTTGGGGGGCCCTTCTCAAACTGGTGCGGCGCATCTAGGACATTTGTGGAATTGCTGTGCCATAAATATCTGAGTGGGAACACTCCTTTAAAGGGGTTGTCTCACTACAGGGATTGCTGCTTTTTTTTTTTAAAGATCTTGCAAAAAAAAATCAATTTTCAATATTTTTCCTGAAAATTCCTCCTTTTTGAGATATCCATCTTTTAGGCTGCATAGTCCCCAGGGACTAAGCACAGACCCGTTTGATCTCTCGATGGCTTTCCCCGCTGGTTTCTTAGCTAAGACCGTTCGTTCTCCCCGAAAGGCTGCGTGTGATTGCTAAAGCTAAGCCTGGTGTCCCCAGCAGCCATCACTGCAGGGCAGAAAGCCCGTAAATGCGCCCGAATTAAAAAATTAAAAAGAAACCTAGAAAAACAGGGCTGAGGTGAGATGAATCAATGATTTAGACAACCCCTTTAAAAAAAAGAGTAAAAATTTTTATGCTTTGCCCCCTTGGTTCCAGCACGTTTTCCTTTCCCTTTTGCTTCTGCCTATATCACTGTTCAGAGCTGTTTTCCAATTTAGTAAAAGGCAAATGACTACTGCAGCGGGTTCCCGGCCCCCCTTCAAAGCGGAAGGAAGGCGAAATATTTAACCAACGGGGCCCCGGGTTTTTCTTTTTTATACAATTTGGGCAGCCCCCCTTTAAGGGGGTATTTGCAGGGGAACCCAAAACCCTTTGGGGCCCCCGGGTGGGAAATTTAAAAGCAATTTGGGTCCCGAAAAAAATTCAAAGGGAAAATTCATTTTATTTGTGGGGGGTCAGGGGTTTTTCAAGGGGCCCTAAAAAAGGCCTGGAAAGAGACGGAAAATTTCTGTTTTGTGCAGACCAGTGGGAAAAAACCTGCATGTCTCAGAAGAAGACAAAATGGGGTTTCACATAGATCACTACTGCCCCCCTTGACTAGAAGAGGGGAAAAAATTTTTTTTTGTGGGGGAAAAGGAGCGGAAACATGAAGAAGTGAAAAGCTCGTTTTTTTCCGAGGTTTTAAAAATGACTCCCCCCTTCCCCTAGAAATCAATGGGGTGTGCACCCGCATGCAGGGGTGGATGTGGCTTTTCGGGACAGAAACCACTTTGAAATGCAGTGTGTGAACAAGCTCTTAATGGTTGCAGCGTCTGCAGATTTTAGAAACAGTCATTGATTTACCAAAAGACTGAAAGCTTTTTGGGTTTTACACGGGTTAATCTTGGGGCGCATTTCGCCCGTTTTTGAGTTCTCATAAGCACTATGGGTTACGCCTCCTCTCCCCTGGCGTACAATAAGATCATATTGTAGGGGGCGGGAAGAAAAATGAATGTCATTTAAATTTATGGCGCTTTCGCGCCGCGAGCAAAGGAATTTTATGGGGGGGCGGGCTGCCTGCCCCCCCCCCAAACCCAAAGGGGTTTAAAGCACTGATCAGGCCCCGCTCCCCCAAACCCCGCTTCCAAATTTAGGGTGGGACTGTAAAAAGGCCCCCCGTTAGGCTGTTGAACCCTACCTTTTAGGTTTACAGGGTTTTCAACTTAGGGGCCTTTTAAGAGGCAGTTGTCAAAACCCAAAAATTTAAAGGGGGGTTCCCCCCCTCATATTGGGTGGCATATTTTGCTGGGATAAAATTTTTCCCCTTTAAAATCCCGATAGGGGCCCGGGGCCCATCTTGAGAAACCATACCCAGCCCAGAAAAACAGGCCCCAGGGGAACACTCGGGTTTTTTAAAGGCAGGGGGATTGGAACAAATTTTTATTGCTTGCAGTTTAAAATCCAAGTACGGGCCCGGGGGCCCCTTTTAAAGTTGGGTGAGGCGCTAAAGTAAATTTGGTTAACTTGTATAAAGTTGCAGTCCGTTTCACGTTTTGGTAAAATACCATGTTTCCCACCATACCCCCATAAATTGTATTCATTTAATCCCAGTCCCTTTTCCCGTTGCATCATTAAGTTTATGGACCCATACTCTTCACTGGGGGTTTTCTTACTAAGGGTTTTGGGTTTAACCCCGGGGGGTAATTTCGGCACAAAATTTCGCCGCAAATTTTAAAATAATTTTCGGGGGAGTGGGGCGCCCAAAAATTTCGGGGAAAACCATAGTTCTCAATTTGGAGAAAATTTAAAAATTTTCGGGATCCCTTTCCCCCGCTTTGTACAAAACGGGTATTTTACCGCGGGGGGGAAAAAGTGACATGCAATTACTCGCGGCAAATACCGGCGCGGGGTAATGAAAGGGGCAAAGGGGGACAGCGCCCCCCCCCCCCCCCCCCCCCGCGTGGGGGTAAGCGCGTATTAGCGCGAGGGTCCCGGGAAAACACAATTTTATTTGCGCCCCGTATGTAGGGGCCCAGTAACGGTTTTTTTGAACATCCTAAGACCACATTCAACTGCCGGTCCCGGGCCCTTTCCAAAGCGGGATACAGTGTTTACCCGTTTATGACCCTTACTGCAGCGCAGCCATGGCACTCTATGGAGCAAACATCGGGCCCCATTTATCAAAACTGTCTCGCTGTACGACTGTTTGTTGCCTCTAGCAACCAATTAGAGCGCAGCTTCCATTTCTTTAAAAATCCTGCAAAAAAATTTAAAGGTGAGCTTCCCATTGGTTTTTCCCATGGAAAAAGACAGTCCTTTCTATTAGAAAAGTTTTTATAATGAGGCCCATTTGTCTCCTTTGGTCTATGTATGGTTGGGGATAAGCTTTAAAGTGTCTGTCCCCGTTTTCCGGGCCCCAAAATACTGTTTGGTGGGGAACCCCTTTTGGGCTATGTTTGGGGGTAGTTTTTTAAAGGAATGAAGGGGTTTTTTGTTGGGCCGGGGCACGTGTTGTCCCTGTATCAGGCCCCATATACTGTAATAGTGTTGTGAAACCCGTTTTTTTGGGTTTTTTGGTCTAATTTTTGGCTGTAAAATTTTATAAGCGGAGGCATGGGTAAAACCCCCAAAACCGAAAAAACTGTTTTTTTAAAAAGGGGGTTTTTCAACAAATTTATTCATCTCACCTCAGTCCCGTTTTCTTGGTTTCATTTTAAAAATTTTGGGACTTTTTAAAGGTTTTACAAGGCCCGCAGTAGAAGCCAGGGCTGTAGCTTTTTACAACCAGTGCTGGCAGCCTTTCAGGGAGATCAAACAGGTCTTTTAAACTATAGAAAAACCCTTTTCTTTCACCTATCAGGAGAGATAAAAAAGGTTTGTAGCTATAGTGGGCCTTTAGGGGGTGATGCAGCCCATACAAGAGGGGGTATTAGGAATTTGGGAGGACACTGTTTAAAGGACCTTATATTTTGGGGAAAAAGGGCTTTTTTTTTTGCAAGATTTTTTTAAAATAAAAAAAACAGGGGGATCCTTGTAGTTTAGAAAAAACCCCTTTTAAACCCCTTTTGGGGTTTTTAGAGTGCTATGGCTCCATGCGTGTATGTTCTATACACAGGTGTTTAAAAATGCGGGCCCCCCATCTTTGGGAAATTAAAAACTCCCCTCATGCAAATTTTAAATCTATAAAAAAATGGGGCCCTGGGTGGGAGTTGTTTTTTTCCCAACAGCTGGAGGGCCCCAGTTTTGGGCCCCCCCTGTTTTTTATAGTAAACCCGGTGAAGGAAAAGGCTGAATGCAATGTGAATGGGGCAGTTTTCCAGAGACATTAGATATTGAAATCACATATAACTTTTGGATGTTTTGTGATGAAATCTATGAAAGTTCCTATTGACTGTGTGGTAAAATGTAGAGTAATCTCTGTACATATGTACACACATGACAGCCCTAGTAATTCTAAGCTAGAACTTCAAAGAGAGTGGGAGGGAATCCCTTTAGAAACCAAAGTCCCGGGGAGGGGGGCCCAGTTTTTACATTTTTTAAATTTTTAGGTTGATCACTTTTTCCCTTAAAAAGCAAATTTTAATTTTCCCCTTGGGTGGTTTTTTTTTTTCTTTTAAGGCCCTTCTAGTGTTAGAGGTCCCCCTGAAAAAGATGCCCACTTTAAAGGGTAAGTCCACACGGCTGATGTCAAAATACTCGATGGATTCAAAAGTCCTAAAAACCCCTTTCTGATGAGTAAAGTTTTAAACCCAAAATTTTGTACATAAAAGTCAAGGTGCATCTTAGGTCGTTTTTGTCTTTTTTTCACCAGATTCACAGTAAGAAAATAAATCTCATTCATCTCTATGGGGTTTTAGATGTGGATATGACATAGAAAATTTTTGGCCTTTTTTTTTTTTTTTTTTTTTTTTTTTTTGAAAAAAATGTTCCTTAAAAAAAGCGGTTTTTTAAAATCAGGGCCCCCGTGTGGACTAAAAAACTCGATTTTTAAATGCGGGGGTATGGGGGGGCCCTTTAAACCGGGATTTTAAAAAAAACCAAATTGTTAAAAAAAAACGGGGCCCGGGAAATCACTGCCGTGTAGACGGGGGCCCCGTTAGTGTTTAAAATGTCCAGTGATATTTATCCATCTATTTAACCATTCCCCCTCCCCCAATTTATTTCGCCTATTTAATTAATATAATTATCGATGTCTTTTTTTCAGTGCCTGATTTTTAAGGGCCCCAGGGAAAACATGGCGGCTCAAAACCCGAAGCAATCAAAAATTTAAAAAGCAGGTAAATGGACCCCTAATAAACAAATTAAAAAAAATAAGTAAATTTAAGTTTGGGGGGGGGAAATTTTGGGAAAAAAATCTGATTATCCCCCTGTTTCCCTCACTTCCGCCAAATCCAGAGCTCCCTGGGATTTCCCCTCCTCTTCCGGGTTCCCCTCCAGACACGATCGAAAGGCTCGCGCTCCAATTTTTTAAGGGAAAAATTATGGTGACCTCATTGTGTCGGGGCAAGAAAACGGGGAAATAAAGAGGAGGGTTTACTGTGAGCCAAGGGGGCGGGGGGATACACTCACCGGCCCCTTTATTAGGGACAAACCGTCCCCAAATTTTCGTTTAAAAACCCTTTAAATTTTTAAACAGGCCCAAACACCCTGGCGGGGAAATCCCGTGCAAATTTGGCATGGGAGGGCATGGTCAAAAACAAACTCCTGCAGTTCAAACGGGGCCCAACCCGTATGGGGAAGAAAGGTGATTTTGAGTGCCTTTTTAACGGGGGCCTGGTTGGTTTGGGGCCAAAGGGCCTTTGGGCTGGGGTAATTTCCCGAAACTTTCTGATTTTTCCCGGGATTTTCCCCCCAAAACCCTCTTAAGGGGTTTTTCAGAGAATGGGCCCCAAAAAGAAAAAACCTTCCCGTGAGCGGGGTCCCGTGGGGGGAAATGCCTTGTTTATGCCAAAAGGGGCCCCAAAAGGGGAATGGGGAGATGGTTCGAGCTGGGGTGAAAGGGAACAGTACCCCCAAAAGCCAAAACCCTTACAACCAAGTAGGCAGAAGAGCATCTCTTTAACACCAAGAACGGCCCCCAAATTTGAGGAGATGGGTTCAGCAGCAGAAGGAAAACCCCACCGGGTTCCAAATTTTTTTCAGTAAGAACAGGGGAAAATGAGGCTCCAAATTTTCCCAAGGGGTCATCGTAAAAATTTGGCATAAAGGAAATTGGAAAAACGTTGCCTGGTTTTTGATGAGTCTCCGGGGTTTCTGCTGCGACATTCGGGGGGTGGGGCCAAAAATTTGGCCCTCCAAAAAAATTTAAAGCCTGGCCATCCCGCCCCTTTGTAAACGGTTCAGGCTGGTGGAGGTGGGGTAAAGGTGTGGGGAAAAAATTTTTGGCCCCTCTTTTTGGGGCCCCTCCGGGGGCCAATTGAGCTCGTTGCAAAAAACCCCTTTTTTTTCTATTTCCACGAAGAATTGAGGCAGTTTGAAGGCAAAAAGGGGGTCCCAAAACCCCTTTTTCTAGGGATGGTTGTACCTAAAAAGGGGGGCCGTGATGTATTTTATATAATATATTTAGTGGACAATCCCCTTTAAATCCTTTTTAAAAAAATAAAAAACCCTTTGTTTAAAAGGTTTTTTCTGTGCCCTCCATTTTAACTAGGGGACCTGTAAAATCAAGGGGGCCAAGTTGTACATGGTCCCCTATTTTGTAAACCGGTTTTTTGGGGCTTTTTGGGGGGGAAGGTGTTACTCGCTACAGCCCATGGTTTTAAATCAGCTAGAGCAGGGGGCACCTCCCCCTGCAGCACAACGCTGCTCTATGCAATTTTATGGTGGCCCTTGGGGGTTTTAAAGGGGTTGCTAATACAAGGTTTCCCGCTTTTTTAAAAGTTAAAAAATCTTCAAAAACAAGTTTTCCTTTTCAATAATGTCCATTAAACCCGTGTCCTACCTTTCCTAGATATCCCCCCCCTTTTATGGCTCCCCGCTCCCCAGGTGCTATAGTCAGACCTGTGCAATTTTCCCTGATAGGTGCCAGCCTGGTTCTTAAACTACAGACCCGGCTTCTACTGCAGCCTGTAAAGCCAGTAAAACGCCCTGAATTCAAAGGGAAACCCAAGGGGAAAAAAAAAGGTGAGATGGTGAAACTTTGGGGACAACCCCTTTAAGAGAGTCCTTCAGAACTAAGTGGTTTACTGCTGATTGACTCATGGGAGAAACTTTAGTTCTGGGGGATCTCCTAACAATAACCCCGGCAACGTTTACCTTTTTAGGGGGTCCCTAGAAAGGAAAAGGGAAAAGCACCCCAACCACGGTACTTCTTTCCTGTGGAAAATTTTTGATGGCCCCCGTCACCAAAAATGTTCATTGTACGTGGGGGAAAAACCCCCTTTTATAATATCGCTTCATCAATGTGCCATTGAATGGCTTTTTTGGGTTGGTGTCCTTTTTTAAAAAATGGGGGCCCAAAAAATGCAGATTTATGTGAAAAATTTCCCCCCAAAAAACCCCCTTGGTGGGTGTTCCTGAAAATTAAAGGGCTAAAAAATCAATCTTTAATAAATACACATTTTTTTTTAAAAAAAAAAAAATATTTCCACAGTCCAAAATGAACCCAACTACAAACACAAAGGGGCCACATGTTTGAACCTTTTAGGTCTAAAAACTCACTTTTTTGCTCATAGGTACGGGGGAAAAGAGTGAATTTACACAAAACAGTTTCTTTATGGGCCCAAAGTGCAAGCGGATTTTTTAGTGCTATTAAATATAAGGTTTTTCTCAGTATATGGTGCCCAAAAAAGTTTTTTATATGTTATCACTCCGCAGCCGATTCCCCTTTTTTCTTCAGGTTTTTTCGGTTTAACCCCAAAAATTTATGGGATAATGGCTCCAAAAATGTTAGTATTTCCTCTCATATGCCAGGGAAAGATTAGGGACATAATCTGATATTCCCTAATGGTACCCTGCCTATACAGCGTGGAAAATGCTCCGAAAGGGGCGCCCCTACCCTAGAGGGCTCAGCTTTCTTGCTTATTGGGGCCCTGACCTGTAACATTTGGGGCATGTCCTTAATTCCGAGGGGTTTACCCCCCTTTAAGCTTTCTGTACATAGAAGTGGTGCACCTCACTCCTGCCACTACATTCCCCCGTCTATATATGGGGAAAACTAAGCTCCATGACCACATTTGTTTTTGGTTCACAGTTTAAAGAATTTCTTGGGACTTATAATAAGCTAACAGAGAACTGCTTCCTGGATTGTGTGAAGGATTTTACCACACGAGAGGTTAAGCCTGAAGAGGTACGTCCGGATCCGACTCATAGACGACATTTAAAACTTAAATTTTTAGGTTCTGTTTTTTTTTTTTTTTTTTTTGGGGGGGGGGCGGGTTCTTTTTTTTTAAAAAATTTTTTGTTTTCTTTCTTTATGAAGTGGGGACTTTTTTGCTTCATTCTTATTTTTTTGATACCCAAAATATGTCATTTGGTATTTTGTACTTTCAAATTTGTACTTTTTTTTTTGTACTAAAAGTGCCTTATATTTTTCTTTTGTATCAAAGTAGTATTTATCTAAGGACATTATTTTATGTTTTTGTTTTGTAAAATGTAATAAAAAATTTTGTTTACAAAAAAAAACCCATTTTTCCCATAGTGGGCCCTTTTTGTATAAAAAACCCTGGGAAACAATCAGCAGGAAGGTTTTGATTTTCTGTAGGATATCTCATTTATTGATTCCAGAGCCACCGTGATACTGTGAAAAGATGTGGAGGGTCCCTGGCCCGTCCACTGTAGTTAGACACATCTTGTCCTGGTCTGTGCAGCAATTTTTGTGGTGGTTTAGGGCGATTTTTTTTTTTTTTTTTTTTTTAAGCGCCAAATTTTTATTTCCTCCCCTCTCTATACATTTCCCCCCTGCACTTGTACCGCTAATAAAGCGAGGCTTATGCACATGTCCAAACCTGTCTTGTTGAATGTTCTAATCAGTCTGCCAGCAGCATGTTATAGAACAGGCGGTCACTGGTGAGCGAACTGTTTTTTCTTTGTAATAGAACAGAAGGTGCCCAATGTATTGATATATAGTTGTGTGGGAAAGAACTTTGTGTAACTTATAACTTCTCAGTTCATTTTTGGGTTTAGGAGTCCAGTGGGCGGGCCTAGTCTGTTATGGACAGTTATTCCTGTATGCACAACCATACAGAAAAGGCTGTCAGTCACTGAGGACCGGCCACTGGACTCCTAGGCCCAGAAAGAGCATTGCTTTAGGTGAGTAAATTACAAGTTATACTTTATCCTTTCCCACAATACTATAGATCAATCCCTTTCAGCATTTTTTTTTTGTTTCAGACTATGATGATGACGACGGATCAAAGTGCATGTTCAGAATGACCGCACAGATTTAAATTATTCTATGTAAAATAAGCTATAAAATATATTTTTTAAATATTTTCCATATCAATTCCATGTGGGTTTCAAGATCTCTGCTTGCTGCCACTCAATAGAAACCAACATTGTGTATTGGTCATGTGATAGACACACAGATGTAGGGCTTGTTAGGCTATGTTCACACGGCTTAATTGCGGGACGTAATTACGGCCCGCAATTACGCCGTGTGGACGGGGGGAGTGAGCGGGGGGCCGGCACTTCGCCGGCCCATAGACAATCACTGCTGGCGGCGCGTATACGCCGCTAGAAAGTGACATGTCAATTATCTCCCCGCCCGGCGAAGCGGAGAGAGAGGAGACGTAATCCATAGTTCTCTATGAGAACTGTGAATTACCGTAATGAATGGGCCGTTTTCGGCCCGTAATTGGCGCACTTCGGCGCGTAATTACGGAGCGAAATACGGCCCATTTTAAGCCGTGTGAACATAGCCTTACAGCTCTCAGTGCTCATCACACAACCAGGACATATATACAACTTTCTAATATACTTACTATAAAAAAAATATAATAAGTTATATAAAGCATAGCGATTGCTGTGAATAACACTTACCCCTTGTAGATTGATGCATCATCATTTTAAAGTCCACCATCTCTGACTCGCCTTCTCCTTTCTACATCGTCAGATTACTTGCTCAGACCACTGCCTTCAGAAGTATATGAAGATGACGCAGAGGATATCCATGAGATTTCAAGAGTACCACATACAGCAGAACGAGGCCTTAGCGGCCAAAGCAGGACTTCTTGGTCAGCCTCGATAAGAGCCGAGTGGAGACCGCTGTTCAAGCTCCTATCAGTCCGGCCAACAACGCGCGGTGCTGTCCGGAGAGGAACGCTCTGGAGTGGCAGGTGTGCCTGTCTACTCCCCATAGAGCACAGGACTTGAGCATGATGGTGCTAAAGACCACCTGACCTCAGAAGAGACTGGTCCAGGGAGGCAATCGGAGATTGTGCTCCCTAACAAGTGTCTACCAGTAGACATTCTGAATACTTTTCTAATAAAAATCAGATTTCATTGTCGTGCTGCCAGAATAACAGATTTTCCAGTTATGTCACGTGTGGTTCTAACATCTGTTGGAGATTATAGGGAGAAGTTGTTTCCATGTTCTACCAGTTGAAGCCATAATATTCTAGTGAAATAAACTTGGTGAGAAGAGTTGTTGCACATCCCTGTGTTCTAATACTCATATGGTCATTGTTAAATGGGCGCTCCCATCTTGCACTTTGATGACATAGCGCTAGATCCCAACTGGAGCAAAGGGGAGCATAATCTTTTTGGGCCTTAAGTATGAAAACGGTCTAACAGTAAGACTGGGTGCTATGGGCAACAAAGACCATCAGAGCTCAGCTTTCATTTTATATAGTGCTCTGATTGGTTGCATTGGGCAACAAAGAGTCTTAGGGCTTGTTCACACGGCTTATTTGGAAGAGGTTTTCGGAGCGTTTCCTCGCCCAAAATGCCTCCAGTTAATTTCATTGATTCCTATGTAAAACCTCGTAGTTCACACACGACGAGGTTTTTACACGTTTCTTTGCAAGCGCCGAAAAAAGTGTCATGTCAATTCTTGAAGCGTGTTTTTGCCGCGGCTTTTGTCCTGGCTATTAATTTGTATGGGTGAAAACAGTCGCAAACCTCATCCAAAACCTCGCTGAGAAACACCACTAAAACCGCTTCTGAAGCGTGTTTCAGGCGAGGTTTTGGGAGCAGGAACTCTCCAAAAACCTTGTTCAAATAAGCCGTGTGAACATGGCCTTAGGGTATATTCACACAGCTTATTTTGACATGGATTTGTACGAGGTTTTCGGAGTGTTTCCGCTCCCAACACCTCGCCTGAAACACGCTTTTTCAGAAGAGGTTTTAGAGGTGTTTCTCTGCGAGGTTTTGGATGAGGTTTTCACCCATACAAATTAACAGCCAGGACAAAAACTGTGCCGAAAACCGTGCCGAAAACACGCATCAAGTATTGACATGACACTTCTTTTTCAGCGCTTCCAAAGAAGCGTGTGAACTACGAGGTTTTACATAGGAATCAATTAAATAAACTTGGGGCATTTTGTAAGTGTTTTGGGCGAGGAACGTGGCCTTAGGGTATGTTCACACGGCGTGTTGGGTCCCTGTGAACATACGTTCTTAGATGCGTGTTTTTTTTTTGTTTTTTTTTTTAAGGGTTTTTATTAAGGGTTACAGTCAAATCTCACAGTATACATCACAATAGGATTGCAAAAGAGAACAAAGACAAACAATCTTATACAATGACAATTTCCACTCAAGGGCGTTACATTTGCATATCTTAGATGCATGTTTGGGTCCGTCTAGACAGACCCAAACACGCATCTAACAATGAGCAATGTGATTATACACTGCTCACCATGTAAAACGTATCTGCGTTCAGACGAGTGATCAGTGTCCATTCTTGGTCTGAAACATGCAGCAGGACCGCACCCTATACTTTATTATAGGGCTTCTGCTGCATCTTTCGGACCAAGAATTGACAGCTGCGTGTTGGATCCAATCGCCACATCGTTTTTGGATGCGATTTTCGGATCCAAAATCGTATCCAAACACGCTGTGTGAACAAGCCCTTAGACCTAGACAGTCTTCATTCAGAAGGCTCTTTGTATTTTAAAGGGCACCTTTTAAATTTTTTTTATTTTTATGCTAGAACTGGACAACCCCTTTAAGACTTCATACACAAGCTGGATCTCCTCCATATGAACCAGTGACTATAGGCGATGCTCCATAGCTATAAGTAAATTATCTCTGCTCCCAAAAGAAGAAAGTGGTCTCGTTCTAGTGCCATCTCTAGGTCCAAGAATCTTAAAACCATTGATTTGGCTAATATCTCGGAAGCTGGCTAGGGGTTGGCCGGGTCAGATGATCTGTGGAATCAGCTGGGGTATGGATTCATTACAGGTAATGCTCCTTGGGCAAGAATAACCAGCACCCCCCAGATCTGAATTTGACGGCATGTTGTAACAGCTGATGGGGAAAGCTTCACCAAAGTGGTATCATCTCACACACTGACTACATATCAAAAGAATATGCCATCAAAGTTGAAAGGTGCGGGTCCCATCTCTAGGCTCCCAAAAGTCTCGGTACAGAATGGAGAGTTGCTCACCTGTACTCAGATCTCCCATAGAACAGAATGGAGAGCTGTATGCAAGCATGACCAACTCTCTGACTTGTATCAAGACTTGCAGGCGCCCAGAGTTGAGACCTGCACCTCTTTGCCATCAAAGGACAAGCTGGATCTCCTCAATGTGAACCAGTGCCCCCAGATCTTGTATTTATATGTCATAATTGTTTTTATGGGGACAACTTTTATTAAAAGGTGTTAATAAGTGGGCCCCCCTAAAAACAATTATGACATATGATACAGATCTGGGGGCACTGGTTCACATTGAGGAGATCCAGCTTGTGTATATTTATTTAAATACCTCAGATCCAGCTGGGCCCTCCTCTGCTGGTCTTTTATATACAGGCAGTCCATGACTTACACCTGTCCCCTAGTTAGAGACTTTTGAGGAAAGCTGGCACTTGTAGTTCCCTGTCCCCCAGCAGATGTAGCTGTGAAAAAGACAAATTTCCAGCATGCCATAGCAGAACAGGATGTGAAAATGAGGTGAAATCTTCTTAACGGGCACAAACGGCAAAACAAATGTAAAAACCCTTCCTTGCAAGATCCAAAACTAAAAAACCCTTTTGTGCTGGAGTTACATATAATATACTTGTTCTGACTT